>JAAAKM020006971.1:147927435-147949268 GCA_010016025.2 Alatinidae sp. Z8VKAUB7J3 | reverse complement strand
TACTGGGGATTCTTATGACGAATTTATTCTTTTCAAAAAACTCTGAGATTTCGCGATATTGACGTTTTATTGCATCAACTTGGCATGTTGGGAATGCTGTCACTTTTCTCTGAAAAACTTGGCTGTTCTATGTTTTAGTGCGGATATTCGTTCTCGAATGTGTACAAACTGTTTACATTTATCAGATACGATCAGAAACTAATCAAAAATATTTTCAGTTTTTGCATATGTGGTAAAATATGTTGTGTAATAAGGAAAATCATCAGAAACATTCAAAGCACAATACCTACAGGAAAATTACGGGAAAATCACATTTAACACAAACCTTTTACAAACAGTGAACTTAGAATTATATCTTGGATGTTTTGTAGTTGTTTTTAAGTTATAATGATCAAAAGAAATAGAAACAGCAAGATTAATAGCGCAAAACCATCTCAATAGTGACAAACATGATACATTTTGAACAACTATTTTCCCAAGTTAAAAAAACGCCCAGGCTAATCACTACCTATATATACCAAAAAAGCAGTAAAGATACTACTTGCATTTAAAAAGCGAAATATCAGTACAAAACTTTTATTTTACCAAATGTTGATATTTCCCAACATTGCGATTTCTCAGTGCAGACCCCTGATCAGCACTGAGTCAATTCTCCAGGGTCCTGCTTTCCAAAACGAAAGAGAGTTTCCCTAGAGCTAGTATAACCATTGAGATTGCTTGTAGTTAATGTATTATTTTACAATATTGTGCAACATGGCAAAATGGCGTAATTGACACCAAATTTTAAAAAAGTTGTTTGGCGATTTTTCTGTAAAAGATCCAAATTACTATCCTGCCAAAAATAATAGCCATCGCATCAGTGAATACAAAGTTATAGTATATCAAAGCACCCTGGGCTCACAGCTTCAATCCCCCCTACCACCCATATATATCAGAGGAACCTAAAACCCCATGTAATCTAGAATTAAAAAGGGGGTGACTGATGAGACAAATCTCAAAATGTAGCATTATTCAGCTATTTATGATGTTAGAGTTAATAACAGGGTAAACAGTGCTAAAAATCAACTCACAAAATACGCAGTCAAAACACTAAAATCATCAAGTGATGACAAAAATCTCCTCTTTATTTTAACTAAATAAAACGGCATCATTTTTCAGGTACCCTAAGGACTATCAAAGCATCAACGCAGCATTGATATTAGATTCCATTAGGCCAGCAGGCGCTAGTTAAAACGATTCGGGGCCCAATGCCCCTATCCTACTCTTATTCATTGACCCCTCTTGTAACATGCCAAGAAACAGGAAGTCATTGTAAATAGCGGGAAACGCTGACTCTCTCGTTGACACTGTTGGGTTTTCACTGGGCAAATAAGCCTGATTTCGAAATTAACAAGGGATTATCTTTGACTTCCGGTCCTACTTGGGTCTACTAGTGATTTCACGTCCTTCTTTCAAATACGTGCTCGGGGCTGAAACTGTATGCGACATTGTGCAGCGTCAGAGATACAGAAATAGTTCATGGCGGCTGTGCATGAAAGCAACGGAGGTCCCTGAATGTATGAAATGAACTGACTTGTTATAATCACCGCAACTATCAGATTTCCACATTGATTGCCTTCCAGAAATGAAACAAGGCTGGCCAGCCCTTGAACACTAGAGTTGTAATGAAAAGTAATCAAAAGTCGCAGGAACTGGTCTTAGGTTCCGGGGAGTTAATATACCACGGTGGCTTTCTTTCAGGGGTGGAGTGAGTGCGCATCCCTAAGTTAAACTTCATCATTTCATGAAATTGTTCGCGCAGAAAAACCGTATCGGTTGCTTCCTTTGATAGGCAAACAGTAAATTAACAATGTAAAACACATTTTTTCAAATTGAAATATCTTAAATGTACAAAACCTTAACCGGTTTGCGCGCGCAATACGTCACATGCCGCGAACCATATATGGGCAGCGTCATCGATGCCGCATCCAGTGTGAATTCAGCTTGACAGGTTTCTATCACGATCCTTTGGTCTGAGTTGACTTGTTCTTGTCCCGGTTTTTATAACGATTCTTTAGTATGAGTCCTATGAGTGAAGTCATCCTTGTCCCGATTTTTAAGACGATTCTTTGGTATCAGTCACGTGAATCGACTCTTTTTCGAGGTAGTTTTTATAATGACGCTTCGGTATCAGTCATATGCGTCGACTCTTTCCTTGAGCCGGTTTTTATAACGATGCGTCGGTATGGCTCATATGAGTCGACTCTTTCTTGAACCGGTTTGTAATCGATTAATCGCGTTGATATGGACACTACTAATATCGACCCATCGTAATACAAAGCAGGACATACCCACGCATACCAAAGGATTGTGCTAGAAACCGGGACATACCGACACATCGTTACACAAACCGGGACATACCGACACATCGTTACACAAACCGGGACATACCGACGCATACTAAAGGATCGTGATAGAAACCGGAACATACCGACGCATCGTTATACAAACCGGCTCAAGAAAAGAGTCGTCTCATTTGAATGATACCAACGCGTTATTATACAAACCGGCTCAAGGAAAGAGTCGTTTTGCAAATTTGAAGCATTGTTGCGTTGCCTCACCTTCAAGTGGATAATGAACGGAGCATTAATAAGCTGAAGTGGCCGAGAGGTTTTGGACTATGCTGCAGTTCTTACGAAGGGTTTGCTTGAAAGCAAATCTATTAGTTTGATTGATGGGGATCGGCTTATGATAACTACCCACCCCCACCCCCCCCTTTCAGGTCTTGATGGCCAAGTTGGCACAGTAGTTTTGAAATGTTTGTGATATCCTAGCTGATAATACATGTTTGGTACTGATAAATCTAATCTTCTCAAAATTACCTTCTCTTGTTTGTTTAACTATAGGGGGATCAATGACAAGGGGTGCGTGCATACTCTTATAAATTTAATGAAATTGGGGGTTCATGATAAAATGCTACTGGGAACATTTAACATCATATTGCAAAATGAAGGGTTGACAATAAAACGGGGAATAACTTTGAATTAAGTATGTTACTGTTTTGGTTTGGCTAGCCCTGACAATTCACTTACTTAAAGTTTGAAATTAAAATGCTTGAGGTGTAAAATAGTCACTATGGTACGTAATTAAGTGCAGCAGATGCTTTAGGGACGTGTATTAGGACTGATTCAGTTGAATTCCATTTCCACGACTAAAGTATGAGATAGTTTTTTAGGCAATTTTTCGTAGCAAAATATTCATTTGCCAGTGCTGAAACTGAAGTCTTACTTTCAGAATTTTCCTTTCAATTAACCCTTGCAGGTGCAATTTTGCGTCTCAGCACGACTTCGTCATCAATTCTGAGAAATGTATTAAAAGTCACACGTCCCACCTATCATTTCCCCATCACATAGGAAGTTATACAAGCAATTTGGCATGTAATGCACTAACTGTTGTGAAAAGGAGAACTGTTAATTCAATGAACGTTGGGATTTCCTTACACTTGGAGATCGTTATGAAGTACGATCATGCTCAAAAATATTTTAAAACAATAGGATCCACAAAGAGAGGAAGGATTTCTTTCTGTGCAGAGAAGGGGGCAGGCGGAGGGGATCACTGACGCAGAAGCTTTCACCGATAGGCATTATAACAACGCAAAGGAGACACAAAATTATTGGGTTGTTGAAACCCTGTAACCTTGACCTTCGTGATTCCTTATTTACAGGCGACGAGAATTTGATTATAAGAGGGTTTCTGGGAAGTCAAAAGTTTCAAGCTTTAAAACATTTCTAGAGAAACTGACAAGACTCAACAATGGTATCTTGGACCTAGGGAGCAATTAAAAACCATAAATTTGGAAAGGACTCTTAGAGGTGCAAGGGCGGCGCCTGTAAATCGAAATTGAAGGTTTAATCAAAATAGTGAGCAAATAATAAATAATTAAAAAATGATTACACCAACCAGTAAAAACAAGTTTCTGTCAGTGGCAAACTTCAAAAAAATGAAAAAAAGGAAAAGACTTAAATGCAATGCTTGGACCTATACGGCGCATTAAATAACAATTTAGGGGTTTAATAGGTGTTTTGAGGATAAAGGGAACAGCAAAAAATAAAAGAGACTACAGTTACGAAAGTGTACTGGGATACAAAACATATAACTGCAAACATTTACTAAGGCAAGTCCGATCTATTAATGAAAATGTGGCTTTTGAAAAATTAAAAAATATGCGGTGAAATTTTAGGCCAAAATGATAAAGGTATTAAAGGCAAAGTCCAATTGCGAGTCCGGAAGAAGAAAAACAGATAACGAGGAAGGAGACCATGACTCAGGCACTAATAACTGAGAAATACTTCTCGAAATGTCATATTGACGAAGACACCTGTTTATGTTGTGTCTCTGAGCTCACCGCCCACGTCATGAATTGCCTTTAAATCACAGATCACCCTCAACATTGTAGATTATAAATTACTAAAATCGACGTCATTCTAGTGTTCTAGTTTGTTCTTTTAACCATTTCAAAATGCCGAGAAAGAGCCGTCATAGCCCAGTGTGGTCTCATTTTGAACAGACAGAAGATAATCACGTTAAATGTAGGCTGTGCGAAGCCGTTTTAAGTTTCAGAGGAAGTACATCTGCAATGAATGCCCATCTTATGCGGAAACACCCAATTGTATCATTGGACAGTTCATCACAGTACGCGGGGAACTTGAGTTCCGCGGGGCAGTCTAATGGAGCTTCGAGCTCCCAGTTGGATTTAACAGACTTTATGATACCAAGAAAAAGGGGTACTCCAAATCGCGCCGAAACCATAACCGGATTAATTACAGAAATGGTGGTCAAAGATTTATTACCTGTTAGTGTCGTTGAAGGTAATGGGTTCAAGCATTTCGTGAGAAATCTGGAGTCTAATTACACTATTCCGTCTCATCAAACTATTATGAAGAGGATTCATAAGATGCATCACGAAGTTAAACACATCGTTCAAAGAGATTTAGTTGAAGCAGACTTTGTGGCAATAACCACCGATGCTTGGACTTTGTTAGCGACAAACTCTTATATAATGATCACAGGTCATTACATAATGAAAGACTGGGAACTTAAATCTTATGTCTTAGATACAAGCGAAATGAGTGAAAGGCATACTGCTGTTAACTTGGCCGATCGTCTTTTGACTGTTATGTCAGAGTGGTCTTTAGAAAACAGGATCAGTGTATGTGTGCGAGATAATGCCAGCAACCAGGTAGCAGCTGGACGATTATGTAAGGACTCGCAAGACATTCCATGTTTTGCTCACACCCTACAGTTGGCTATTAATCGAGGTTTTGCGATCCCAGCTGTAGAGAAGTTAATAGAGAGCTGCGGTAAAATAGTCAACTTCTTTAAAAAGTCAGTTAGAGCAAATACTGTCTTAGAGGAAGTACAGGAGCGACTGGGGAAACCAAAACATCCCCAAATTCAGTCGTGTAAAACTAGGTTGAATAGCGTGTTTGAGATATTTAACCGTACTCTCGAACAAAAAAATTGTATCCAAAATATTTTATCGGATCGCTTGCTTGTCTCATCAGAGAAGGAGGAGAAACTCAGTTTGAGTCCGTGCCAGTGGAACCAAATGAATGGACTGTTAACAGTATTGGAATCTCTACAGATGGCAACAACGGCAATGTCATCCGATAAGAACGTATGTGTCTCCAGTGTGCTTCCAGTTGTAACGGGACTATTAAAGAATTTTTTAGTGGCAAAAACTGATGATATTGACGTCGTCTTGAATTTTAAGCATGTTCTTTCTGTTGATATCCAGAACAGGTTTATAAAGGATATAAAAAACCTGAGTCCTTTGCCGTGGTCTCGCCCTGCTTGGATCCACGGCACAAACGACTTAAATTTTTGTCACAGGAAATGCAGCAGAAAGTTCAGGACTTTGCAAAGATCCTGGTAAAATGTGGTGATGGTTCGTCAGATGCAGGAGAAACGGCAGCGCCAGAAGCTGCAACAACAACTGTGAATACATCTGCGATAAGCTTTCTCTTAGGCGAGAATTATTATGACGAGAAAACAGTTACTCACGACGAAGTTGAACACTACATACAAGAGCCACCAGTTCATCCAAATAGTGACCCGTTGAAATGGTGGAGACTTAACGCGAAAAGATTTCCCAAATTGGCTAAACTTGCAAGGAAATACCTTGCGGCTCCTGCTACTTCTGTGCCTGCAGAAAGGATATTTTCAATCGCAGGCAATATCGTTACCAAGAGGAGATACAGTCTCTTGCTAGAAAATGTCAATAGCTTGATATTCTTGAACAAGAATTTACCTTAGATTTAACAATAATAACTGCCTTGTTGTAGGCCTACTTATCAATGTTAAACGAACAATCTATGCTAGGATTAAAATTTTGTGCTAAAGTGCAATAATTTTTGCCACTTCAAGTATTTGTAGACGATGGATTATCATATATTATCATATATTATGTAAATGCTATAGATGTGTTTTCTACATCCAAATATCAAAATGTTTTGAAAGCTCACACACCCATCTTTTAGTTGCGTACAGCGCTAGGGAATTCTTTGCAATGTATTGCTTGTTCGCTTTGAAACAGAGCTTCTCATTTTCCACTCTCCAATTGTAGGCTATAACCACAACAGGCTGTTTCTTCCTTGCTCAAATACCGTTGAATCGTAGTTACTAATGTGATAGCCCCCTTTAACCACATAATAATTTCTAGATGGTAATGGTAGTCCTGGACAAATGACCATTAAAAAGAAGTCATTCTAATAACGCAAACTTTTCCAGACTTGATTCAGAAGTCGTCCCTATTTTTCAGCAGTGGGGAAATAAAGGAAACTAACAGGGCACTCACTCATATTTGCCAAGGTCTGCTCAGATTCTCTGCGGAGAGCTTTAGGGAAGGGGGCAAACCCAGAAAGAGAAACATCGTTATTTTTCAATCATGGAACTAAAAACACGGAGTTTAGGTATATAATAATTCGTACCCTTTTAGTAAAGCATTTGTAGAAGAAAATCAAAAACATGCCCGTGAACAGTTAAGTTTTTTTATGTGATGTTTGTTCACAAAGGAGAAATATATACCTCCCATTTGGGGACTACACCCCACTGACCCCTCCCAGGATGGACGTGATCGTGGGTGTGGGGCGCCGGGTATACAACAACCGATTAATCGTTAAAATTTCTGGCGATTAATCGATTACAGAAAGAATCGATTATGGACAGCACTAATGCCTACATCCATTAGCACCATTTATCACCATTTTACAATGTGGCATGGTAGTAAGCCAAGTGTTGCACACTAACGAGTATTTGGGTGTATGGCTTATGCCTATGTTCCAGATGCATAGAGAAGAAAATTAGATCCAAAAGCGGAGAGAGATTTTTTAGTTATAGTCTTAACAAGAAGGGCTATAAACTTTACAATGAGGCCATCGGGAAAACAGTTGAGGCGTGATGTCATTTTTAATGAGAGTGACTTTGACAAAGAAGTGAAGGAAAGTCAAACTCGTGTATGGGGTGAACCCGGATCCAGTGAGAGTTCAGAGCCCCCCAAAACGCCCTGAGAGGGAGAGGCACTCCGCAGTTCGCTATGGTATTGATGAGTACATCGAAAAAGCCTCGGAAATGGTGGGGGTACATCATGTGGCATATAAAATGCCTAGTTCAGGAACCAAAATCAGTTCAGGAGGCATTATCAGGCCCTAATGCACAAGAATGGCGGTCAGCAATGGAAGAAGAGTACAAATCTCTTGTTGACAATGATACTTCGGAACTAACAAAACTGCCAGAGGGTTGTTGCAAAAATGTTCTAGAATATTCTAGGTTTTCCCCGTGACCTGTGGCGCAACATTTAGTCTAAAGTTAAGTATGACATCAGCAAAGATGGAAGTTTTCTAGAATATTCTAAACCTACTGAGTCATTGTGAGTCACCTTTCAGTAAAGACAAAATTATGATACGATCGGCACATGGCAAAATTGTTCTAGAATATTCTAGGTTTCCCCCAGTACCCGCGGCGCAACTTTAGTGTAAACGAATACGAAAAGAGGAGATGAGTAACTATTTTAAGATATTCTAGGCATATTGATTCATTTTGAGGTAGACCTTATTCATGACTGTAAATAAGATTTTGTTTTAAATGCTCGTGACACAACTTTGATTTTGAACTGAAGTATTACGATAGAAAATAGGAAATCATTATATAACGATGGCCTTTGCGGATTTGCTGGCTTTTTCAAGCCTGCTTCGTTTCCGACTGCATCTTATCCTTGTGTAAGGCATGTTCTTGTGTTTAAAAGGCAACGAAGATCAGTACCGATTAGACTAAGTCATCAAGGTGCGTTGTTTGGAGGCGGTGGCGAGAGTTTCGCATTTGCAGCAAGCAAATTACAAGGGCTAGATGGAGGTAGTAATACTCCGTCGTGTGCACGTATCACGCAGATAAAAGTCATCGAATTTGTGGCAGCAGAAAGAGGGCATAGCCAAGACGGCATTTAGCTTGTTACGTTTGGGCTTTGTGATAGTAAACGTATCAACTCGTCGACGAAATGTTTTCCTTTGCAGCAAATTGTTCACAAAGGAAAAAGTAACACAACTGGCAATAGGACTTCTTTTAAACGGAACTTTTCATCACGATTAAGGGAGTTCCACTCCTTATGACGGCCAAAAAAATAATTACAGTTCTTTACAGAAGAGTCTCCGCCCAAATGGAAACCTTTGCAGTTCATTGCCATGATCTCATACCCTTACAAGAGCATAGAAGGCCTTCTAGTCAATGAGAAAGGTCGCATCACGTATCAACTCAAAGGAGTGAATCAACCATGTTAGAAAGCTCCATAAAGAACATGCAACTACTGGTAATCGCTACAAAGTTATCAAGAACCTTTCTTGCAGCTATGTCGCACGACAAAGCTTAATCTTGACAAGTAACGACGAAAAGCACAAAGATTAAAAGCGACAGTTTTTCAAGGCAGACTTGGCAGAACAGGACAAAACAAAGGACAATTAGGGTAGCGTGTACATTTTCACGCCGCGCTTAAAACATCAGGAAGGGGTGCAGATGCAAACTCGACAGAATAAAGAATGTTTCCTATCCTTCGTACATAACTTCCGTCCACTGCGCATTTTCCATCCAAGGAATACCAGATAGAAGATCACAAATGTAGAAACGATTTCAATATGTATTTAGATTGATATAAAATATCTATATCATGTTTCTTTTTAATTTTGTAAAAACACACTCACCTCACTTGATGGGATCGTGTGCATAAATAAATATATTTTAATACATTCGTCTTTTTAAACGCCAGCGTGATAAAAATTACAAGAAGTAACTTGACTTTCTACATAAATTTAATACATGTAATGCTCAGCATTTTAACAATTCTCGAAAATAGTAATTTTACTTTCGATCGTCTCAACCCATACTTCGAAATATTAAACTAGGAAAACTTTACTGCTCATTTGGATTGATGAACTTGTCACTCTTCACGGAAGATGAGTCTCTGCACAAATCCGTATCGTACAATACCTCCGAAGGCAAGCGCATTAGTTTCGGCTTGCGTCGATTGCGAGCGACAACCTCACTGTCGTCGAAGTCGAAAGACTCTGCTTTGCCTCTCATTTCTGTGTATGTCCTTCGAACGGGGGAAAGTGGCAATGAGCTTGTTGACAGACGCCGTATTTCCTTTTTCAATGTCATTTTCTCATCAGAAAGACCCCTCAGTGCGTTTTCATAGCGAACAGTCTCTTGCTTCAGGGCATGAATAAAGTCTTCTGCTTCTCGAAGTTTACCCTTCAATAGTCGTCCTTCTGCTTCTGCCTTTTCTTTATCCGTCTTCTCCGATTTAAAGTCTTCCTGATACACAACCAACTAAAATAGAGGAAACACAAATTATCAGACAAGGTTCTAGAGAAATCTACGTAAAGAATAAAACAACTCGAATCGTGATAAAACTAAGTCGTGTTGAAACTACCCAAATTAAAGAGCTTTTTCAACATTGTGTTCTTCACGAGGAGAAGAGTTCTTTCCCCTACCGACACTTCAGAGACTATTTGAATAAACTACCTGTCGATTAATATTGCACCATAGCCATCACCACTATTACGTTTATCATAATGGCCTGTCGAGTACAGACAATCGGAATTTACTACAAATTTTCATAGATCATGTCCCGACTCGATTTCTTTCAATATCCATCCTCCTCGTTTTTCACAACATCAATAACGTTTCTGTGACGCATTGCACTTTGTACAAACTTTAAACATCCTCCTGCTACAGAATTCTATACAAGCCTTCCCAAATGTAAGCCAACATCGTTATATACACATATGTTGATCAACCATTGTGCATTACTATCAAGAACAAATACGTAAGTGCAAAAGAAAGAGAAGACTTATTACCTGATGCTTCATTGCCTCAATTTCGTCGATGCTTGCTCTTCGACATTGATCTGGTCGATCCCAAGCACCACAAGTGCAGTTCTCTAGCTTGTCTTTCATTTCCGAAATTTCCTCTCTGTATCGAATGCTTTCCTCTTTTGCGTCGATCAAGTCATTGGTGCGTTTGAGAAGCTCGTCTTCTAACTTTTGCTGTCTAGCAAGCAAAACTTGCAGCTCTGTGCTGTCCGTCATCTTTCCTGTCGTGCTCGATACGTACGAATCCTGTTAAAAGAAAGTTGCGAATAAGTGATGGCAAGTTGCAACGATGCACTTTACATCCACCTTAAAACTGCCGACTTCAGCTTCAACAGCCTCGTTTATAAAATAACAAAGAAAATACCAAAACAATACCTAAACCGAGGCCACGGCAAGTGTGGGCACGTTTCGTCTCGATGAACAAAGAAACGAATTGCGACACCGGAAGGTAACACTGCTTTCTTTCCCCGCAAAATTTCGTAAGTGAAGGCCATACAGCGGGGACAGTGTGCGTGCGAGTTAGGAGGAGGGGGTAGAGCGGGTGTGTAGAGATATTGCCCACCCCTTAATTTACAGAGTAATTGCATAAAAATATCGACACTGTGGCACATTTAAGGTCCAAAGACCAAAACAAGAAAACGGAAACCAATATTCGGGAAAGGCGGGGTATCCATCAACTTTCATTGAATAGAAATTCCCTTCAAAACCGTGTCGTAGTGTGGCATGTGATTTTTTAATGATCCCTAAGCGCTCCTGTACTTTTTCACACTGTTCATAGTGATATTCGTGAGAGTAATACCCGACCATTGGCAGCCCGAGGGATTCCGATGGTACTTGAAAAGGAAGTTAAAAGTTCATATAAACATTCAATTGATAATAACCACGCAAGGATAACCAAATCGGAATAAAAGCTAAACGTTTTCAAACTCTTGGCGTCGAATTGCCTTTACAATCCAAACGGTAAAAGAAAAGAAAACTTCAATTGCAGGATACTCCATACCTTGATCAAACTTAAAAGCCTTCATTTTTATATTTTCAATCCGATTTTCATGTTCTATTATTAACATCCTCATTTTTCATACGATACCATCTGTTGCAGAGTAGGGGACACATTTCCTAATCTTCCAATCTGATTACTTTCAAGCTTCTCTTTTATGGTCTTACGCCAAACACCACTACGTGCACTACCTCCAGTTGCACACTTGGTTACGGTTTAATCCCCACACAATTAATCTGGAGATTGGATTACTATGGGGCAACCCGAGTATCCCCTACGGAATAACACCCCTTGTCTCCAACACACCACAATTGATCATAAAAAGACTGTCAAACTGCACGAGGCTCTTACGAAGGACGACGAAAACCTACGACATGATCTGCCAAATGAATGACGTCAAGGATCAATTGGGCCATCTCAAACAAGTCACGCCATGTCTACAACCAATATTGGGACACTCTACAGACTTGCTCAAAGTTGGTTGATCCTTTTACAATTTTGTGTTTACATCGCAACGAGAGATCAACCGACGATCCCCATGCAATCACTGTCCGTAATCAAGATGTTTGGTAACACAAATGCATAAACTAGTAGATCTTTTCTCTAATTAAACTAGAAACTGGCATGTTTTTACACTTCATTACCGACGGTCATCAAAACGGCCAGCGCACACAACAACACCTCAACGTAAAGCACTCGAGTTGTTACGCAGTAGGCCATAGGAAAAGCCAGTCGTCCTTCTTCATAGACAATTTACAATTCAACTCTAATTAAACTGTAACTAATTACACTCGAACGTAAATTTCCTTGCCGACCTAACCCTTTACTAGCAGCAACAAGTTTTCAACTCGAGCTCGACCTCCATATCATCGTTCACTTCCAAAAAGGGTGGATACTAGATCAGAATTGACCAGTTGCCAACACAAAATTGTATATGTCACAACAGAATACAAGAGATAAAAGGGAAATGATATTTAATAAATGTCCAACTTACCGGCTGGTCTACATGCTCTCCCTTTGGTTTCGATTGTAGGTCCAGGCATAGTTTGTTCAGCTCACCGAGGCGCAGTAACAAACTCCTTTTCTCCTCGAGCAATTTAATATTTGCCGCTCTCATGTTCCTATACTTCGATAGGATTTCAGAATACATTTGCTGATCTGGTTGCACTAAACTATCCATAGTCTATGCTTAAAACAACACTTGTGTAATTAGTCTCTTGGTCCTTACAGAACTCTCGATGTTGATGTCTATTGCTTGCCATGCTGATAGCGAATGCCTTATTTATTTACAGCGTCCGAAGTTTCTTTCGACATAAAATTAGGTCCAGACGTCACCACATTCCTTACATACTTAGTACATGTCCGGGTTTTGCTTCCTTATGTGGACATTCGATCAAATGTCGTCTTTGTTGAACTAATTTGGGAACATGAGACATAGGTTGAAGCAATTGTTTTCGTGGCATTGTTTTCCTTGCATTCTTGTGCATTTTCTCTGAAACGGAGTGCAGCGTGCCAGATCTATCTAAAAGGAGGTAAAAATAAAACAAGAGTCTTTCGAATCAACTCCCTCTCGTGCGGGTAATAACCTCTGACAAAGGAGGTCGGTTTTATCGTCAGCAGTGTTCTAGAGTGAGTGGGTCTTGAAACTGGAAGAAAGATTCTGCAAGGGGAAGAATGTATGATCTCGATTCTTGATCTGCGGAACACACTTCCGATGATGTTAACCTCAGAAAGAAGGACTATTGATAAGAACAGGAAGGGTTGTTAGAAACAGGGACCGAAGAAAGCAGTTTCTGCCTCCAACTAGTCTCTTGAAGGACAGAGGCATGTAGTTCTCAACGTAGACGGAAGCCCTATGGTGGCGTTGCTTGTTTCTGTACTAGGCCTACTGCTTATGATGTTGTATCCTTTACTGCCTTTTATTTTCATCCAACAAACAGCAAGTTCAAGTTGGATAACTGTATCTTCGGAAAGTGAATATTACGTTGAAACAATGCCAGCAAACTATGGTTAAAACGCCTTGAAGGAAAATGACTTTATTATAGGTCTTTATGCACAGGTTGTTATTGCATTATCTAAGTGGGAGGGGTTGCTAAGGTCGTAAATGGGGATTCATATGACGGTAGTATTAAAAGTTTAAGAACCCCTGGTCAAAGATTTCAAGCATATATGTATTCGAATCCCCTCAGCTCCATTAGTGAAAAAAGAAAGAAAGCTATTGTGGTAATGCTCCACTCCGTGATAAATATATTTGATATTGTTTTTAAGTTGACGTATGCAAGGAGGTAGAAGTGTATATTTGATCAACAAATGAGAAGGAACATAGGTAGGGCTGGGAAATTGTGCAACTTGTATGGCTCATAGCGAAAGTCCGCCTTTGGACAAAATAGTGTTGAAGATAGCAAAATTAGCAGCTATCAAGATAATTAAAAGGATGCTCATGAAGATTTAGGTAAGGAAGTTATGAAGAGAAGGCTACGTTCATTAAAACAGTAAACAATATCATATTTATCTTAAGATCTAGAATAGGTTTACATATGTAAAAGAAATCAAACTTTATAATGGGGGAAGAAAATTTATGTCTGTCCTAGTGCTCAAAATCCGTTCATTAATTTAATTCATATCGTCACTCTACCATGCTTTACGATACTTAGCTCTCGTATTTCGTTGCAGCAGTAGCAGCAATGCGGGATGTAGGACTGGGCTGCTGGTACACAAGTACCTTAAAAGCAATGGACCAGAGGATAAATGGGCACGTACCAAAAAGGAGAGAGGTTCATTAATTAGACAGTTATAAACTATTTGCTGTTCATATCTGTATAAATTTGGTATTTATTTCTACACACTCATTATTAACTCTCTATTTGTAACAAATCGTGGTTTAAAGCCTTCTGTCACGAGAATGGAAAACATCTAATTTAGTAACTTAGTGCTTCTAACCAATGTGGTCCAATTCCTCTTTAAGCAAAAACATTTTGGAACAGATCCCCCCTCCTCCCTCCCCCTTGCAAATGATACAAGGGCTGGAAACACAGAAGATAATACGAAACGTGTCTTGGCAACAATTATATTTATGTTATACAATCTTACAAGTACGCACCTCTATTTCTTCAACTCGTCTTAAACAAATTTCTTTTTTAAATTTATTGATTTAAGCAACTTATTAGTGTACTTGTAAAATGCATTTCTGGTAGAGAATTAATGGTAATGGTGATAAAGAGACAGATTATGTTAAAATCTGTTGAATTGTTTATAAGAAGGTCTAAATTAGAAGAGTACGTTGCTTATTAGAAACCAAACGATGAGATAGTGGGAAAAGCCAGCACTGCATTAACAAATAAAAAATGAAAAAATGTTAACTTTCAAAGACAAAGAATTAGTTCGAAAGTTAATGAGAGCATTGCAATTGCCTACCGACATTTTATTTAAGGGAAAATGTGATAAAAACCGGAAAAAAATTGTTTTCTGAAAACTATTTCAATTTCCAGACTAGTCGATGATGCCGTCATTAAAATTGTCGGTGATAGTAGTAGTTTCGTTTGGTTTTCATACCTCCACGCCAGACCTCTAAAGCCATCTCTTAACCATCATTTGTTACGATTAATGGGTCTCATAACACAATGTGCCCCGTGCTCCTCCCAACCATACCTGGGAAATATTGGACAGGTGATCATTCCCCCACCTTCGCATTCCCACACAGAGTTCCAGTGGGTGTTCATAATTTGGTTTGTGTTCCAAATAGAAGGGTTTTCTTGAATTAAGGCGGGTTATTCCTGGGGCATGGAGGATGACTCTTTCCGGTGGTGTTCCCTCTGGGAGAGTTTTAAGATTCCTAAATTGTCTCTGAGTTGCCGACTCCCTGCAAACGCAAATACTTTATCTTCATGTAGGAAAAGCCCAAAGATAACTTCTATCAAATTTCGTGTATTTCTAATCAAGTAATAAAAATATGTGAAGGAAAGTACCTGAATTTTAAGACCTTTAATCAGACGTTGTACTGTATGGAATTCAAGGTCGATTAATTAAAACTGATACTAAAAAAATTTTGAAACTAGCCAATAAATAGGAAACGGAGCCTCTGAATCACGTATGCCTTCCGAACAAAGCACTAAGCGAAACCATCAAAAGAATACTCTAACAGCACAACATCCGATGTACATTCTTTACATCGTCCACCTTACGCAAGACTCTTTCAGAACTCAAAGATCCGGACCCAGCAGCAGAAACAAGCAACATCGTGTACACGATACAGTGTAAGAACTGTCAAGAGACCTGTATTGGTGAGTCAAACATTCTTTAGGTCAGTGGGAGAAGAACACAAGAGAGCTATCGCAAAGGGAGATGTCAAGAGTCACGAGATCTTTGAACATTGCTGGAAGGAAGGAACACACATTTGATCAAACACCCCAACTTTTGGGAAAACAACCAAATTATAGGCAAAGAAGCCCACAGAACCAACAGAAAGATCAAAAAACTATCCACACCGTACACCATCACAACCACATCAATGACGTATCCTACCAATTTCCACACATAATGGCATCTATCCCTTAAAGAGAAAACACAACAAACACAAAACCGGTATGGTGCCGACTAACAAACCTATTTGAAAATTTGAATATTGCATTCAGTAATGGATTCTTACGGCATAACGTTTTCGCACTGGCCACAGCAATCGTCTAGAGTGAATTTTAAAAATTTTCCTACGAAACAATAATTGGTAAAGAAAGGACAGAGACAAACCATAGAAAATAACACACGTGTAAGCGACACTTTTTTCACTCGTGTAACTAATGTTACATATGTCACTTGCTTATTGGAAGCTGATGCGGTTACTGGAGAAATGGAGTATGTTAACAGGGGAGGTCACCCAGCTCAGTTGGTAGAGCACACGGCGCGAATGCGTCGATCACGGGGTCGATCCACGGAGGCGACATTCTGTTTCTCTAGTGTCTTGTAAATTGACATTTCAATTCCTCTCTTCTCGATAATACTTATGTTACTGAAAAAAAAAGAAAGCTGTAAATATAAATCTCTTCGTCGGCAGAGCACAGGCTTCTTTACTTTGATGAATACCGCCTCTCCAGTGACAAGATGAATAGGAGATCGTATTTAACTAATACCCTAAAGGAATCCTCATGGTAATTGTAGGCAAAGGGTTGGGATTTTAAGCAAGTATTAATGCCTAGCGCACACGGACGACTATTTTGTTTCAAAGGCAAAGCTTTTTGTGTTTGGAAGGAAATTGCTCCAATACTGGGGCCGAATGACGCCTACTTTTTTCTATGAAATACAGTTCCATAGATTAAATCTGTTTGATTCAAAGACTGTAGAACTTTTTGGTCCGTGTTGGGTCGTGAAATCGCAATGACTTAATTTGGCAAGTTGTAATGAGAGGTATTATTTCTTCAACAAAATGACAGACCAGCAGCAGGAGCTATAGATTTAAGATAAAAGAGGATAAACGTTTACAGTTACAGGAAGAACCTTGGTGTTTGTACCTCATTTTATCACCTTGAATACCAGGGCATTAGCAAAGGAGGTAGTCAATGAACTTGATTGTTGAGGTGGTCACACTTACATTTTGTAGCTTTATATGCACAGATAGTTACAACAACTAGGCCTAGCGATTGGTGGCGGTTTTCTTACTAAATTGTAACTTTCAACGAATCAATTCTAGAATACTTGTGAACCATGTCTAAAGACCAAGAAAATTCAAGAAGGCTATATAGTTTGAGATGAATAGCTTGTGAAACATTGCAAAGCACTGGACTGACCTCAAACCTCATGATGAAGGAACTTTTGCAAACTATTGGACTTTTCATCATATTCGAACGCGGTGGTCGAGCTTTCTGCACTTCGGCTGGCACTAATATTATGATAGACGTTTGGATAACATTGAGTTAAGTTACTCAGAAAAGAACTTTACTAACAAAAGTATATTTCTGCGGAAATGGAGTTCGGCTTGGAAAAGACTACACGAACTTCAGTATCTTGTGAAGCACCTCACTACCTAATAGCAGTAAGCTAGCTCTCGCGTTAACTGAAATTGAGAACTGAAGATTATTTTTAAGTTTAGAAGAATATTATGGTTTTAAAGTGTACTTTTAGAAGGCTGCCAGTTGCGCCATTGTCATATTTAATATTCTTTATATTCTCTGGGCCACAAACGTGGACACTTCAGAACAAAAACATCATATGTGTGAGCTAGGTCTGAAAACGGATCACAACTGTCAATCAATTGCTTGCTATAAACCAATCATTTGACTTGAAATAATTTTTTCGTTGTTAGTCACAAACGGATTTTGCAATAATACTGGAGTGATTTAGTTTACTTTCTATGAACGGTAAAGTTTTAACCCAGAACATTTGTCTAGTAATGACAAGTCGAGTGCGCCTGTAACCTTTAAAACCCAAGTAACCACTGTGGGTCACCACTTTAATATACGCACACTTAGCATTCCTACTAAGACAAGGGAAATCATTAACGTATCCCCAAAATACAATTGGCTATTACTTGCCTACAAGAACATCGAATCAAGAACACCATGACGAAACTATGAAATACTACGACTGTGGTGATGAATGAACACTCATCACATCTTGAGCTGATGAAACCTCCAACAATCCTTCAATAGGTGGGAGTAGTCTTGCTTCTTAGTAGAAACGCTTATAAATCATTACTCAACATTAAATCCATAAATTCACGAATCATGACGGATACTTTCAATGGGCATCCAAAGTTGACTGCTATTTGTTGCTACAATCCAACAAACGCCTCAAACGAGATGATGCAACTACTTTCTGCACATCGCTATTGAGTATCGCTTAGCAGATTCCAAAACCACGCCCTAGTAATTGTTGGAGAAACAAATGCCAAGATTGGTCGTAATGATGTATTAATGACAAGAGTCTGAAAACAGAAATGGTCAGTAAATGGTCAGTTGCTTTTAGACCTTATGAGAGAATGTAATCTTGTCGACCTCAATAGGTCATTCTCCAAGAAAGATGCACCTTGACATATTGGAATGGAGAACAAACGGAATTAGATCATGTGGTAATTAATAAAAATGGCATAACAGTGCACTCAACTCTGAATCATATAATACCTATCACAGCCTGACTTCAGCTCATAGACCCTACTCAGTCAAACTTGGACTATGCCTACGCGCTAACGAAATTAATAAATCATCTGGCACCAACTAAGATTGGGAAATGTCATTGAGTAAGCAGAACGTTAAAACAGCCTACACCATTGAAGTAAAAATCATTTTCAAATTTTGCAAAATCAAGGAAATGGCACAAGTACCTATATACATGTACCAACACGTCATGAAGTCTCACGAAAATTCAGCTAAACTCCACGTACCGACTCGGAAACGACGAACAAAGAAAATTGCTTTGGAAACTGATTTGATTTGTGAAAAGCGTAAATCTCTACATCAAGATTTTAAGGAAAATCGCCAAGGCTCCAATGCACCAGAAGTGTTCTGATAGCAAAAGAAGAACTAGATTTGACCTACGTCGAACAGCAAGAAAAATATTTGCAACAATAGTTGGCAATCATAGAAAATGATCATGAAAATCAGAGGGCTCAACTAGCATGAGGCATTGTAATGAAACTTCTAAATTAAAAAAACTCAAAGAAGGAACAAATCTTAGCTAAAAGACAGGGAAAACGTATCCAGCTATGGAAGACTCACCTTGAAAATCTACTGAGTCTACCCCCATATTTTCGTAAAGCCTTTGACTCTATTGATGGGGATAGACTAATGGATGTCCTGCACGCATATGGCCTTCCAAAAGAAATTGTATTTGCTATAAATATGCTATATACAGTACCAACACAATTGAACAGGTACTATCACCTGATGGAGACACCTCCTTCTTTAAAATTCTTGCTGGAGTCTTGCAGGGTAACACATTGGCACCCTATTTGTTCATAACTTCACTTGATTATGCAATGCTTCTGGCAATAAATAATAAAACAAAACCCGGAATCACTCTACAGACGGCAAGACGCCGAAGCTACAGAAACTGTAACTGACACTGATTTTACAGATGACATTGCCTTACCATCAGATACGATCAATCAAGTTGAAGAATTGCTACACCGAGTTCAAAATCGTGGCTATGTGTATTCTGTTGTCTATTGTTTGTATTGGCAATCAATAATTCTTACTTAAAAAATGTACGCTATACATAATGCGTATTGAACCTTGGCATGAAATTTGGGAGGGCTGGTTACAAATTTGTAAGGCCTAGCCCTTAATATTCCTCTCCCCACTGGTGGCACTAAAATTTCCCTTTCACCATATGTTTTTCTTTTTTTCTTTTAGCGTTTACTGAGTACCAACTGAAGGAAAAGCTACTTCATAATTATCTTAATACAGTCCGGCCGGTGAAAAACGTTTCTGATGTTGTTCACGTAACGATGGATGTTGCTGTTCGGGCCATTGTGGATGTTGTAAGTATTAACAGACCAACAAGTAGGGACGTTTGCCAAATGGATTGCTTCAGCCCAGTTTCCTCCAAATTCCATCTCTTGTCAATCTGAAGTTGTAAAGAGTAAATTGGAATGATGCCAGAGTAGGTAAAAAATGAAGCTAAGAAACACCCTAGAAACTCTGGACCAGAGTAAAAGAGCAAAGAGTAAAGTAAACTAATGAAAGGGTCAATGAGTCCTAGAAGACAATAATGTGATTTTCATTAAGAAACGCTTGTTATCATTTTTGAAGTCCGGATTGCCCCAACAATCTTCTTGCCTTTATATCAATTTATCCTCAATTCTCTCCCCTCCGATCACATACCGAGCGCACTGCGTAAATGGTCTTTGAATACGAAATCATTTCAAAACTTTTATTGCCTCCCTGTGCATGTAAATTTCATTTTCTTTTGACCATTTGCATTGTTTCGTTTATTGAAATTAACATTACTGCATTAAGATGCTGAAGTAAAAAAATACAATGCACTCATCACCACAGACGGATTTAGCAGTGTGAATTCATGCAACATGAGTAAATGTTGCTCTCTTAAAGGACAGTATTTCGAAAAGAACACCAGATAAATAGAAAATGTGTCACCACCGGGGATCGAACATATGACCCACGCTTTCGCGGCGTGCACTCTATCAATTGAGCTAGGTGACCTCCCATGTTGACATACTCTATTTCTCTAGTCGCCGCATTAGCTTCCAGTCATCCACCGGTGGGCATCGACATCAAGCTCAACGCAATTGGAGACCAGTCTCTCTGCGCCATGCGACTTGACCAAGGAAGAACTGCCCTCAGGCCTGTCATCACTCCAAAGGGCATTTAAGTTAGAGAGTACCATTGAGAAGAGACGTCATGGATTCAATCCTCGGTAGTGACATATTTTTTATTTCTCTAGTTTTCTTTTCAAAACTAGCATTTTAAATCCTCTTTTCTCGAGGACAGTATTTCGTTAGTATTTGGCACTATTTTCTGATAGATGATTTATTTGACCTATTACATCAGTACTGCGTAAGATATAGTAAGTCATACAAACATACATGTTCATATACTTGTGGTATTTGGAGACATCAGTTAAAAGTTTTGTTACATGTATACATGTATACATACATTTGTACAAATGTGCATGCATGTATAAATACTTGTGTAAACAAATATGACTTGCATAAAAATATATATCGTAAGGTAGTACAGCAATGTATTTATATTGTATTCTGTAATAAACGAACACAACAAAACAACACTAACCAATAAACAGGTGGATGAACCGAAAACAACTAATACTCCGAGATGTAAATACAAAGCATCGTGGGATTGGTCTTTAAGTGGACATTACCAAATGTAAGGGTAGTTTACAAGGCCATAATCACCACAAATGCCAACAATGGTAGAAAGGACAGATTTCCAAACCAGAAAAACCTACTTCAGCACGCAACGCTACAAAATAGAAACCATACTTTCAAAGCACGTTTAGAATTTACAGACGAAAGTATGAAATTATTTCATACAGTGGACAATTGTAAAGGACGCGCAAACGTCAGGTACCAGTGTCAGAGGCCAATGCCGTTTTCAGAAGAAAACCTGTTGCTCTGATTAGAGCCGAGAAGAGAACGCTACTCAACAGAAGGTCGGAGTTACTCGTCAAGTGTCGTCACGTAAATCGCTTTACTGTACGATAATTAGAAGGTGTTAAGGAAAGAAATTACAAAATATCTTCTAAAGTGGAATTTACAACCTGATGATTGCATAAGCATGAAACTCCCAGTAGTGCAATCAGTCTCTGCACCGTATTTGCTTTACTTGATAAACTGTCCAGTTTAGTCTAAAATGTGATTCTAACAGGGAGTAAACGTACCATCTACGGGTGCCAAACATCAGTGTAGTGCGTAAGAAATAGACCAACTTTGCAGTTTATAGCCTTTTCAGTACTATTACTTTTCAATA
>JAAAKM020006971.1:147886401-147927335 GCA_010016025.2 Alatinidae sp. Z8VKAUB7J3 | reverse complement strand
CCAAACATCAGTGTAGTGCGTAAGAAATAGACCAACTTTGCAGTTTATAGCCTTTTCAGTACTATTACTTTTCAATAAGTAATAACCGTAGCCCCGGGTAAAACACTGCAGTTAACGAAAGAGTCATAACTATTGTGTCTGATTGATAGTGTGCTGTGTTAGTACAGTCTTACTCGAAAGACTTACTGTACTTGTATTCAATAAATATATCCTAAAGGCTTTAGAGTGGACAGAGGGTTAAGTAAAAAGTTTATATACATAAATAATCTTCTGTTATCAAAAGGACGACTTAAAATCATTAATATCTCATGTAAGGTTAAGATTTAAAATCTTAATTTTTAAATATTTTTATCAGGATGAAAGACGACAAATAATGACATCAAGTATATGGGTGCGGATGGTAAGCTTATTTGTGTGATTATTGATATATGATGATTGTCTACTGATTTGTCTATCTTTTACCAAGCTACCATTGTATCGTTTAAGTGTCATTAAGTTCCTACATCTTCCCCCTTTATTTGTTGGTTGCTCCCGCACCCCCACCCGACCTCCCACCTTTACGACACATAAAATTGACAAATGCACGTATGTTATTGAAAAAAAAATGCTATTTTTATTTTACTTTTAGCTTTAAAAAAGCGAGATAAGCACGTTGTATCTTTGTACTACCATTGATATGGCACGTTGGGTTTTTTTCTGTAGACAGTCAGTGACACACCTTTATCAAAACAATATGATTGGGGTTTCCAAATGATAAAAATGTACATCTCCATCTGAACCCTTAATACGGTCTACGTATTTTATGTAAGGCAAAAAAAACTCCAGGGTTCTGGTCTCTTAAAATGTAAAAACGTTATTGTAGGTTTCCCTGTCTCTTGATCAAAAGTACGACTTTCAAAGGTTATCCTATTTTGTAACTTGCTTTCACTGTCAGTGTTACCTAAATACGCAAAAGCTTTAATACAAGTTAAGAACTTTATCTGATTTTTCTATTAATAGTATTGGACAGATGAATACCTGGTGTGGAATGAATCTGCCAGTGGTGGTATCGATAGCATCAATTTCTTACCTAACTCCATTTGGGTTCCTGACGTCGTACTTTACAATAGGTAGGTAATAATAATTGAAAGCTGCAACAACTTCAATCATCGTTTACTTCTGCACATTTTGAGATTATACAGGACCGAAAGAAGGATATTTCGCCTTGTAGCTGACACCAAAATATAATTATCTTATGTTAAGTACATGGATACATTTTCTGACAACTGACAGTGGCACGGGACAAGGGACCATTCGTTCGTAGCTACTAAATCTGTTTTGTAATAAGGCAGTTTTAAGCTTTGTTTAAACAAACAACTAGAAGGCAAGCAATAAAGTTCAAATTTCAGTTGGTATTACTTAAATCTAGAAACTAAGCTTCAAAGACATTTGTAAGAGCTTACCGACTATAACATCAGGTGAAGGATTACTCTCATTGCAGATTGCAACGTGTTCCTATTTCTCTCCTTCATTTTTGACTTTACCCGCTTCTGGTTCTTTGCTCAATATTTCTGCGTGGACTTTGTTATGCCGTTTCATTGCATCTTTGCTTGATTAATGTTGATTGTACTTTTTTTTAATTTCATTTTTTATCTTGCTTTCAATCAATGTAAAATAGTTATTATAGAGTATTGTTTTGTACTCAAACACTCTACAAGTTAGTATCTCATAAAAGAATTTAAAAATAGATGCAAAATTGATGCAATTACTAAGATTTTCCAAATACGTCGATGGCTATCCTGTCAATGATATGACAAGCGTACTTGTAAATCACAAGACGTTTTACAATGCAGTCGTAAAAGATAATTAGCTACCAGGTTTCAAACGATTTCTAAAGATAACAATACTT
Organism: Alatinidae sp. Z8VKAUB7J3; assembly: GCA_010016025.2. Classification (NCBI taxonomy): domain Eukaryota; kingdom Metazoa; phylum Cnidaria; class Cubozoa; order Carybdeida; family Alatinidae; species Alatinidae sp. Z8VKAUB7J3. The sequence goes on along the minus strand of JAAAKM020006971.1, from coordinate 147,925,447 downwards.
CTTTGGGTGCCAAAATAAGAAAATAGGACTTATATTTGCACAGGTACAAATAATGTTGAACATTCCCGTCTCCTTCTAAGAAGATGCACGAATTTTATATGGATCCTTGCCCTTACTGACTTGTGTTCTACATGGATGACCTCAAGAGTATTTTCTGAATAAGGATATGAAATTATTATAACTTACTCTAATATTGAAATATTGAAATATTGAAATATACTGACTATTTAACTTTTTAATATTTTCATACAAATGTGACCTGACCAGTATAGACATAGTAGTAGACCCAAACTGACACAAAATGCATCCTCATCAAAACCATGCGTAGGTCCTCATGATGCCATAGCCTATAGAAACTGCAGTACCAAAGATCATTATCATGTCTCATTTTTTACTCTTGTTCACGAGACCTATCTGGTCTATGTAAGAAAAAGGATCAGATTAATTCTCTAATGCCGACTGAATCTCTGTCTGGAAAACCGCTAAGAGCCCGCTGAGGAATATTTACAAATCTTGTATTCATGCTCAGTTATTCTAGATCCAAATATTCACCATCTGGTCCCGTTATTGCTGCGGTATGGAACGTATCTTTAACTGGAATATGTGTGCTTGAGTCAGCCATTGTTACATAGTTGTTTTGTAGAAGGTCTGCTAAACAAGATGGATCTCCGATAAGAGTGAAGCTAGAGATATATTGTACGATAGTTTGGATTATATCACTTTTTCATTTGTCACAATTGTCGGCTCCAATTTTCTACAGGTTACGCCTTGGTTCCTCTCCAACAAGTCCGAAGCCGATTTATGTTAGCTAATGATTTATGGAGAAATTCACTGTATGTTAATCAAGCCTCGAGGTGAAGTAGAAGTTGACAGTATATACCATAGATGATTGCCTTACGTAACGGATTCATTCTTGTTTAACTTTATCTTACAGGGGGGCCTAGTAGGCCCGCGGCTACACATTTCAGCTCATAACGTTTTAAAGCCTGGCCGTATTGGCATTAAATTTGTATCAACAGTGAATTTAGAGTTAAATTTGTTATGTTTGGAGGATATTTTTAGTCATAATGCTCAAAATAAATAACAATGGGTGGAATAAAAGTAGGAAACCATTTCGCTAGTTTCAAAACTCATACATTTTGGAAAATAATTTTCTCAAAATCTAAAATATCTTTCCTAAAGACAACGTATACGTGCAGAAATACCCTAGAGATACTAAAAGCCCTTAAAAAACAAAATGTAATTAAAAAAATTTTTTTGAAGCCCTTTTTACAAAATTTGTGAAATTTTTTAATATTGCGTAACATTTCATAGCCATAGATGATGTAATTGACAGTAAATTAAAAAATTTTTGTTTCAAATTTTTTTGGAAAGAGCTAAACTATAAACGTGCCAGACATCTTTGTAATAGCGTTAGCCGATATAAATTTATAGTGCCGCGGGTCTACTAGCCAAAAAGCCCATGTCAGGTTAGAGCTGTCGCCAGGCACTATTCTGAGCAATCGTTTGATGTAAAGTAGAAAACTCTCCTGGAAAGATTTATTGGAAATGAGACAATTGAAAGCCGTCGGAATATTTTCCATAACCTGTTAAAGGAAAGGGTGAGAATGGAAGTAAAATCCTCTGGCTTTACAACACGTTCATGGTTCTAGCCTTCACGACCCTTTTATTACATAAGATTACAAAATTAAAACTTAATGATAGAATAAACATGACAACTACTCATATTACTTAGACGAATAACATGTTCTGTAGTACAACAAGTTTGCTCTTGTTGGTGCTAGTATAAACAAGTACTAGTTGGCTTTTGAGGCATTATGAACTGTAAGAGACCTATGAAGAAGGACAATTTCCCTTTTTATACAGATATACAGATAAATATACAGATAAAAATCTCCCCGAAAAGCATTTAGGGCGGAAAAAAATTTTCTATTTGATCCTGGATAATAGATGGTTACAAAAGATACGCTTACGAGTCAGAAGGATACGATTGTTAGTATTTCTTGTTTTCCAGCAACAAGAAAAATGGGGCAAGAGGTAATAAAATTGTCACTCCAACTGCCATTCTTTCTCCCGTTTCTAAATTTAAAAGTATACACGTTAAAACAGAATTTTAAATAGATTATATATTTTATCTATTAACAATGATGCAGTTCATCAAATTACAAAAATACACGAATAAGGGAAATTCAAGTGCTGTTCGTAAAACGTTTCTCCGATCAATGTGATTTTTAAAAGCCCTACCAAGTTTAACCTAATTATACAAATTTAAAAGTGAGTTAGGAGAGACTGAATTTTTATAATTATAAATATCACTTTCATATATCAAATTACCATGGCAACTGTTCAATCAAAGTGATAACCAATACTGTCTCATTGGCCAATGTTATTCTCTAAATGCAAAATCTTTACAGCATTTACAAGACCAATAGCCATTAATTACAGTGTAATGCAAACGAGGCTATGCTCTTCCTTCATGTAACACTAAAATCTATAACTAACCAATGAAATTCTAACATGACCTAACTCTTGCAACGTCTCCTCTTGACTAACCAGTCACCCTGCACTTCCTCTCTTTATCTGTATTCCTATTGGTTATGAGAAACGGTATAAGTAATATTGTAATATGTTACGAAATGGGAATTGTATGACTGCTGTCACAGATCTCAGAAATAGATTTGTCAGGAAATTAATAAAAGAATTCTTGTTCTATGGAAATACTTAAAGCGCTGCCTGCGAGTTCCCCCAGAGCTGCCGTGCCAGAAAAAGGCGCTCATTACAATGGTAACGCCTCAAAACAAACACCTTTGCAATTGTGTTGTGAATTCTTGTAAAAGATACAATATGGATATTCCTCAAGTACAGCATTGCTTATGGTTAAACCTATATAAAACGAATGTCAACTGGGATTCCATACTTTGCAATTATAATTTTCAACTCTTAAGTTAGCCAGTTGGTGTTTCATCATGACAGTAATGTCATTAAAGTAACTTCAGTTGTAATGCTTTTTTAAAAGAAGCAGAAATCTCAAAGACTGTGAAGTAACTCTGAATACTAATTCTAATGTGCAGCCAGAGACATAGAGAACTGGCCGTATTCCACACAGTCTGCAGGAAGTCACAGATTACAAATTAGATGAGCTGAAGGGACAAGGTAGAATTGACACGGCAGAGAGTATGACCCTGTGTTTATCCAAAGTGATCGTCATGCCAAACAAATTAGGAGGTGTCCGTCTTGTTCTGTACATGCATGCTTGAAACAAAGCATCGATATCATTCAGAATCAAAATTCCTTTACATTGTTCTGAGGGGGCAATCATTTTTATTAAGATTGATCTGTCCCAAGGATAGTTGCAAGTCCTATCAGCAAGATAATCGAGATCTATTACTCCAGGTGGTGGTCTACATTCATTTACAAGTTGATTATAGGGAACCTGCCACTCTGGGAAATACTGTCACCAAATCATCCATCGTATAATTCATCACATTATTAAGTTACAAATACGTCAAATAACATCTGGCTACAGTGCAATACATTGGGAGCACTACAGAAGGCGCTTACTTTACTCCTAGATACGTTAATAAAGCACTTTTACACTCAGATTATTTGGAGTACCAAAGGATAGCGACTCTAGAAACATATTTTCCAGTAAGGTATACAAGCTGATGCAAAAAATGTTTTGTTTGAAATGCATCGTGGCGCAAATCTGCGCTAGCGTCTGATCACTTTTTGGCCTAAAAAGGTATTGACTACTCTGCAATAAGAGCTTCAATACTTTAAATCGGGAAAAGAGTATCATTTAGCTGGATTGCACAACTATAACAAGGATTTAAACAATCCCTAATTGCACTCACTCAAGCATTTGGTTCGGGTCATCACCAACTGGTGCTACAAACACGTCCGGTAGTTGAGGAAATAACCATAGGCGCTTGTTACCATTCTACTACAGCAACATGCTAATTCATTATACTGGATAGTGACCCATTAAACTCGTTCACATGCCGAACTGCGTCATTATTGTCAAATTGAGAGAGATGCTTTGGCTTTACCTACGAGCATTGTATCAACTGTCCAACACAACTTGAGCAAAGGACCGACAACTGACCGCTAGAGTTAATTTTTAACTCAACGGTAATGCAAGCAAAAAATCTCGAACGGAAAGACAGGAGAATTGTCTTCCTTATATGTGAACAATAACATTTTGATGCTATCTACCGTTCAGGCATTCAAAGTCTTCCTGAGTTTCTGTAACGGTTACGTACAGAGAAGGAATAGAGCTCTTTAATTAAAGGCACACTAGTCCACTTGCGGAAAAACGTATTATAAGGAAAATCAATCTCAGTGGTGGGCAGAACAGAAAGGGTTGGAGTTTATTTCCATAAAAACGCATCGATAATTGTGTCAGTAGGATACTCAGGATGTTGACTTACTACTTGAGAATCCATGTACATCTACCCACGTGAAGTAAACCTACTTACCACGAAAAACGTACAAGACTTCCGTTTAAACAAAAGAATTTCTTAGGGATCCCTGATAAAAACAATAAACCACACGTGGAAAGTGTACAAGAGTTCTTGGCAGTGGTTTATCCTTAGGTCAATAACGGCGGGCAAAATCCTAAACTAAACATTGGCTAACATAAACAGGAACATCGAACCAAATACTCAAAAATGCTGTGGATGCCACATTACTTGGTCATCTGTAAGTCTTCTTTCAGCCATACTTAAATCTTTTTCTGACCCCTTATAGATCCAACTATTTTCAAAGTTGCATCTACATAGCATGCCTTTCTAGTAAAGCTTCAATCCGATAATAGAAGCTCCTTCAAATTAACTGAAATGAAAACAACCTTCACATAACGCTGTCCTAAGGTAAATGGCCAAGTAAAGCGGTTTTATCCATGTCCTTATGAAGCATGTAAAGTTAACACGGCATAAGGAGGAGACTCAAAGGCATCTCTCCATTAACGTCAAAGCCTATCGCTTTACACCTCTCTGCATTAAAAAATACACCCTGGACACTGCAAAATTGTAAAATTAAAATACAATGTACGTCTATGAATGCAGATTAAATTTGTAATGTAAATCAAATTAATTCGAATAGCCCTTTCAAGTTTCTCATCCTGGCTACGGGCCCGATCTAAAGTGAATGCGAAGTAGTTTGTAAACATCAAAGCAATATGTGGATTGATGCTGCTAGTAGCTCAAGTTGTTGTAGCTGTACAAACATGGTGAGAAGCATTGAAAGTAAGAGATAGATTAAAGGTACAAGATCAGGAAGTAACATTATAAAGCCTTATGCAAAGAACAAAGGGAATTGTCTGACGGAATTCGGCACATATCAAGAAATACCGAGGACAACTATAGAGAAACCATTTTACACCTTAGCCAGTGGACAAAGATTTGCGGCAAGCTAGCAACTTATTTTTGACTGGATTGAGGAAATTACGTTGATCAATTTATGTAAAAATCTACCACATTAATTTCTATATTACCAAAGATGAACTGGTAAGGAACTTTTGCATGCTATAGAGCAACTTCTCTACACAAAAAGTAACAGTTATTAACTAAAGAAGAGGATTGGTGACCCAGGTCTATTGAATGACGTGCTTGTGCGTCTATGCTTTGAATGAGAATTTTTTGATGAATGTTGTAAACTTACCATGTAATAAGTTACTGCGCAATATCTTGTGACGTCAGCTATAAACTCCCTCACGGTTACTCCACTGGATGTACAGTGCACCCTTGATGATACTAATACTCTCACCTTTTAGGGAACATCAATTGGAGATGTTAGCGTGAGGGGATCTTTTAATTACTAATTCTTTTCTTCAATTGATAATTCATAGTTTTGGAATATAATGTAATCATGGGACACCTAGAGCAAAATTTTATTCTATTTCCTCACTTTATCAGAAATGTTCTCATTGACAGTCACGCAAAACAACTGGAGCATATAATAATGTTCATTTTTTTAAAAAAAATCTAGGCTGAACGATTTACACACTTAAATCAGTCAAGTAAAAACTGTACCTCACCATAATTGATACAAAGGGTTAAAACAATCTAAACTTCAACCTTATAAAGATGATTGTTACAAACAAAGCATACGCCTATTCAAATCAACTATAAATTAGGCTTTATATAACTTGAGTATTCCAACTATGGAAATAGCCTCGACTACATGATTACTTGTGATTATTGTGTAATACATGTGTTATCAACCATTCTATGAAGAATCATCATGTGAGCAACACGCTGGCTCTTCTCTATCTCTTGATCGATGCGGCTGATTATAACATGGTGTCAGAAGTGGGGTGCAGCCGATCCTAACAATAACCAGGGGCCGATATGTGATGGCAAGATTTACTGAAACATATGGGGACTAAAAATGGTCACAAAAAGACAACAGTGACAAGGTGAAGGCAATTTTTGGTCGCAACTATCTCTCGTTACCCTCAGATTCCTAACAGGTTTTATATCATACAACTTCGGGCTGTGACAAGAGGAGATATTTCATATGGTACACCCCAATAGTAAAATGCGTGTCCTATTTCTGCCGCAAGGTGACATTTGGATTTAAGAAGTCTAAAATTGTATATGTAGTGTTTGAGCTGTCTCTACTCTACCACATTACCTTAAAGTAAAAGACGTTATGACATAGCTCGACTACTAGCCACTGTGGTTTGAAATACCCATAAATGAATTTTTCACCCCGCAAATTTGAAGACAAAGTCCAAGAGGTTCCCGATATACCAACAACTAAATCGCAGATCCTTAAATTATTGTCTGTAAGCCTCCTATGCCTATGCCTCACAAGACACTCACTGAGTTATGGAAACCGCGCCATAGTTATAGAAATGTTGGCCAACCCACGATGGACTATGCTACACTGCTCCAAAAAGACACAGGTCTTCCAATACCTAATCTCCTTAGAATCTTCTTCTGCTTCTATTTCTTTCGGCTTCTCCCTTTTAGAGACTCGTGTAGCATGCTGATCATGAATTCGGGCGCGCCCTATTGATGATGATGATGATGATGATGATGATGATGATGATGATGATGAAGTCGCCTATCAGGAACCTCTATGACGGACCAAATTAAACTTTTCTTCTGAAATTGAGCTAGCTGGGAACCAATTCCGAGCTTAAAACAGATCACGAGAAACTCGAATCATTGGGAGCCTGATGTTTCACCCTGCAGCATCGGTTAAATTCTATATCAAATTAGGGTCTTTGAGACCACAACTACTCTTTCTAGCTTTGAAAATGAATTTTTCCGTGGTGGATATTAGGCAACAATACAAAGAAAACCATTTTCTAAGGTAGTGATAAAATCTTTTATACAGCTCATGGCTATGATGCTGTTTCGGCACTCGCTGCAGGTATTGTCAAGTGTAACAGAGGTAGTTGTCGGTTCTGTTATGTAATAAAATCATGGGTATAGCTAATGAAACTTTATATATTTATATGAATAAATCACTATTATCGAGCCCTCTTGTGTTTAGAAAGGCAGCTTTTCTCAATGTTATCGTAAAATGTTGGACATATGTTTACTTGAACGTTAAAAGTTGCAAAGAAGTTGTCAAAAAGTTGCAAAAAAAGTTGCCAAAAATACAGTTAAATGCTAACAAAATTGTTATAAAATTTACTTGATTGTTGTCGATGTCCACTGGTGGATGATTTTGATGTGGCGACTAGAGGCATAAAGAATACAAACACCGGAGGACACCTAGCTATGTTGGTAGAGCGCATGCCGAGATAACATGGGCCATGGGTTCGATCCCCAGTGGTGACATGTTTTCTATTTCTCTAGTGTCTTTTTGACATGTTATATGCATTAAACTGTAAGGATACTCTTTTTTCTAAGGAACCAAACACGTGGGTTATTATTATTATCATTATTATTATTGTTGTTGTTGTTGTCATGTTTAATAATACTAGCGTAGGTATTTGGAGACGTGACAGAACTTTTAAGGTACCCTTAAGCAACGGTCTTTTTGCTTATTTCTTAAAACCTCCTGATTTGATCTTTTCCACGAAGTCGTTAACTATTTCGCTCTACATTTTCTTTGCTCAAAAGTTGCTCTGAAAGCAAACTAATTCCAAAAGCTGCCCAAAATTTGCAGAGCACAATCGGAACATCCATCACGTAATGTCCCTTCACTACTTATCAGGATAAGAGGCTGAAATACGTTTTTAAAAACAAATTTATGTTGCTTTACTCCACGCTCCACCCTTCCCCGTACTATTCCCTGTAACTGCTGTTTGCAAATGTCTGACTTTTGGGAGAGTTATTAAAATTCGCGGGGAAAATAGGGGGGGGGGGGCAGTCGCTGGGAGAATCTTGAGCCAAATGATTGTTTCATAGCAAGCAATTTGATTAAGACCTGGGAACGGTCAAATGTAGGACTTTCTCTGAGAAGGCGAGGAAGCGTCCTTTCCTGTGGTCCAAACTACCATGTGCTATGACAACCTTTTCAAACTGCGAGGAGGACATTTTGGCTGGTTTATTTGCTACGCACGGGATTACGGAGACACAGCTTCCTTGATTTTGATATATAAATATTTCGTTTTTTTCTGTGTATTAAGACAAACAAAATGATTTTAAAATATACTTTTTTGTTAAAATAATTCGCAATGTGAATACGATAACATATTTGAGCATACAGCAGACTCAAATTTGATCCAAAATCAAACATAATCCAAGCTTGATAATGATCCTAATTTTTGTAAGAATAAGGAAAAAGTGTACACACTTCATGTTTTCTTGACAGATTATTTTCATTCGCTTATACAATTAGTTTTTTATCTCTCTGAAGATGTCAACGGTAAAGTTTGACAAAACGTTAGATTAAAAAAAGTAAAAGGATTCAGCATGTCTCTTTCCTTAACAATTATTAGCCTAGCTGCTATTTCTATAGGCAGAGATGAAAGCAAGATTTCATAAATAGTAAACAAATAACAATATTTTGTAGACGGTCTTCTTACAATCAGCATCGTATCAAAGCAAAAATGAAGACTGAAGCTAAACTACTCAAGTTTAGAAGAGGTGAAATTGTCTAGTGAGTGTTACTAAAATAAATTCTGTGTTTCACAATACTGTTGCCATTCGTTCCATCGATTAATATAGGTTGATATTATATATTTTGATTTTATCAATGCTATTACATACATTTATCTTTCATTTATCACATATCACGTATGTCAATTGAAATTATTTATTTTGGACTTCATCCATGCTAATACGTACTTTCATCTATCTTTCTTATTTCAACTAGTTCTATTATATAAAAAGCCTCGTTATCGCCTCTTGAACCTCGTATGGACATTTAGGCTTTCTGAGGAAGCGCACCTCTTGAAGTAAGCGTACCGTATTACCCTGCATAAAGTTGTATGCAATTATAAGCGGATTTCTCACTTTTCAGGAATTTTAGAAAATACATTTGTGCCCCCGTTGTAGCTGCATGCAGCTGAAACCCGTTATAGTTAAATGCAACTATGAAAGTTTCCAAAGACTATTCGTTTAACAACTTTTAATAAAATTTCAACTTAATTGGTAATTTAGCTATAATGCAAATCCTAAACACAGGGAAATAAACAATTATGAAAAAAACTGTAACTAAAAATTGCCAAATATCAAGAAATACCCTTTAGCTGATCTATTTCGAGTTCATCCGTGTCACTTGATTCTGAAAACCGGTTATAGTTGCATGCAGGGTGCAACTATATGCGGGGGTAATACTGTAGAAATGAACCTCTCTACACTGCACCTTTGTGCAAACTGATGCCATGGGAGGAGGAGCTATAGAGTGGTAAGCTCTCTAAGAAATTTACGATCAGCCCCAAAATGTCAAGATTTAGATATCCTTAAGCTTTCAAATTTAGAAAAACGTCTTGAAATCATAATAATCACTCTAAATCTCCAATCCTGGCTCTAGGTACCTTTTGAGGCTTGCACTGCTTAAAAGAAGCTTCATTACACGTCAAAAGAATTGCAGTGGTTTTTTGACCACTGTTCTACACAGCTAATGGTTGGTGTTAACGATTTGTAGCATTTCAGTGTTTGCCACTGGGCCTTTCTTTGATACTTTCAAATTTGTAGGCAAGAACCGTATTTCTACTGCCTCAAACCTTTTCTTCATGCTTTAACTGACGCTCTATCCTTCAAAATCATACATGATAATAGATCACACATAATACTTCAATACCCTGAGCCTTATGTTTACGCTTAACTCCTTATTACAAAGAACTGTTTTCGTTTTAATAAGTGCCTTCTTCACTTGGGCTATGCTATCCCATATTTCACACTCAAACGTGCTATGTAATGTTATGATGCAACCTAAATATTTATATCTGTTAACCTGTTCTATGCTCTTTCCATGTGTCTTCAGCTGACATTTGGAATTCGGATGTTAAACAAAAGGCCTTCTTGCAGCTAATGTTAAGTCACAAAATTTCACTTTCTTCCCCATATCTATTTGTAATTTTTCTTCTTAGTTTGCCGAAAATGCTGTCATCAGCACATCGTGGATTATCTTGATCCTTACTCTCAATTTTAACACTTTCCATGCGATAAATAATTTCCATGATTTTGTTACTGTATAATGAAAACAAGACTGATGAAAACATACACGCTTGTCGTACTCCGTGTTTTCCAGATATCCATTCACCTGGCTCATTTTTGACATTAATGGCCGCTTTCTAAGCCCTGTAGAGATGACTTATAGCTCTGTCAACGTTTACGCTTATTTCAAAACTGTGCCGAACCCTATCGAATGCTATTTTAGTCAGTAAAGTACTTCAAAAGGTCCTCAGCATCATAAATTATCGAAATTTTTACAAGTTAACAAAATTATAATTTTATTTAGAACCACAAATTTTGCCATTGCCATCATCATCACCATCGTCATCACGATCATTGTTATTATCAATGCCATTATCAAAACATTATTATATCATCATCACATTACAATGTTCTTCGGCTTTTGGTACGGCTTGACACGGTAGTATGCGTTCTTATGGTTTTTGTTTTTTATTATGATTCTTTGTTGTAATTAAATTTACTCCCTTCTATTAGATGTTGAATGTAGAAGCTGAGAAGATGTCAGCCCTGTTAGGTTTTCAAGGTAATTTGAGAAATGTCTGACGTTGTCTTTCTGGCGCAATTCCCTACAACTTTTCCGTAATGGCTTTGTTTTCCAAACTTTGTCTTTCACATTACACGTTCAAAGAAGCTAAGTTGACATTTGCTGACGGATGGTTTTAATTAGGTGTCTTTCATAAATTGCTATTGAGAATGCCTCTTCCATTAGTTTTTCTTTCAGTGTAGGCTATTCGCAACACTCTTCTGATGAACCACATTTCTGTTGCTTGACCCTTGCACTCTAGTTGTTTGGCTAAAGTCAATGTCTCGCATCCATATAATGGTACTGGTGGGACATAACATTTCAGAACTCTAAGGAGGGACGCTTTTTGTCATGATGTCATAGTTTCTATAGTAGTTGTATTGTATCCCTACGATCTTTTCCATTCTGTATATAAGTTATGTATTCCATTAATAAATTACACTTGTCGAGTCGAAGCGGAAAGTTGGTCATTTCTTAATCTTCCTTATTGCGGTGATAACCTTTTATTTCGAAATTCACGACACTCATTTGATGTAATTATTGCTGAAAAGGTTGTATATTTTATTGAATTGAACATTACAATAATGGTGCTTAGATTTCGGTGAGCGGATCATGTAATAGAAAGTGTTATCATGCAATAAAGCAAGTCTGGTGCTCCAAATTGTTATTTTCGTAAACGGCAATAATCATGGAGTCATAATATCACCACTTCATTAACCCTACCTTACCCGACGTATTTGAGGAACTGCATACCCGAGGAGGGGGGGGGCAGAATCCGCCCCCTATTTTTTCTCCGAAATGGCTTTACAGAATTCCTTCATATTTGGCACTGATACAATCTAGTTATATACAGATCTGCACACCGAGTTACAACATTTTGTGTTCAGGCAAACTGGAAATATGGCTCCATAAATAGCTCCATAAATATGTCAAATGTTCAATGAGTGTCCAAACAGACTAAAAAGTCCTCCGATTGAATGCGACAAAACCCTCATACATCAAAAGTTACTTAATCCTGGTCGTTCGAACTTTTCAGAACATCTGAGACAAGAAATTTGGTTAATTCTTAAAAAAAATCAAAAAATGTGACCGAGCAGAACAAAAGTTATTTTAAAAAAATTAATAGGTCGGGTAAGGTAGGGTTTATCCGCTTTTTAATTAAGAATGCGTGACAGAATATTTGAAGGTAATATGGGATTGGTATTATATTGCAGAAGAATAAGGAAGGTATAATTTTGATGGATTTGTGCATTTATTATTTGGTTCGTAGCGAACTGGCCTAGATACAGTAGCTACTGATCGAGCCGCATTAAGGTTGTCGACAAGTTTAAAATACCGGATGATCGGTTTATCATCTGCTTAAGCAAATCGGGTATGTTTTCAAAAGTGCACATAAATCGATGCCGCTAGCATTGCCCTTTCTGATCACCATTGGCAACATATTTACAATTGATTTCAGAGTAACTGTAAGCCACGTATGAAGACAACATGGAATTAAGAGCCGTGTCTCTGGTGGCATTACCATGACTTTAAGGTTGTCTCGTATGAATTTTATGCATCTTGAGTGTTCACAGATAGTTACACTATTGCCTGTAAAGTTAAATCAGTCCAAGAGAGACAACAGTTCATTGAAACAAAAATCTTGCGTGCACTTGGAAACTCTTAAAGAAAGGTACCATCTGCATTACGTTGACAAAAACATGAAATTTACCATATACGCATTAAAGATTTGCTAAAAGAATTACTACTTTTCAAACTGTAGAGGATTGGTAAATCATAGGTCCATACGCAAAGCTTGAGAGAGAAAATCAATGCCTCCACCAAATTACAGTGTCGCATCGTGCAAAACATAAAACACAAAGACAGGGTCAGTAAATCAAAAGAGTGAAGCCGAAGTCAGCTCGCCTTCTAGAGGCAAATGATACGGATAGGCAAACAGGAATCAGGCTACCAGCATCCTCTGCAGAAGCAATCAAATGCAAGAATAAGGCCAGGCAAACACAATATAGGATCTTTAAGGTGCATTTAGCACACTATTGGGGACAGGATCAATACGGGGTTCAATATATATATATATATATATATATATATATATATATATATATACACATAAAAACTGAATTTGGGCTCTGTGCGAGCTTTCGGAATCTCTTCCTTCTTCTGGCGTAGTGACAGCTGGAATACTGACATATGAAGGATATTTTAGGATTTGAAAGTAATCAAGAGCAAGGTAAGGATATGTCAGGGGTGGGTGCTTCTCATGAAGAGATAAGGGATATGTCACAGGTTAAAAGAAATCATGGATATAGGAGGGATATGTCAGGGTTTAAAGGTAGTCAAAGACAAATAAGGGATATTGTAGGATAAAATATTAGCGAGAGATAAATGAGTAATATGTCTGGGATCATAATTTTCAGGGTGGACTAAGGGATATCTTAGATATTTTGATATCCCATGGCAGTTTTTCAATCTAAAGTCCCTGATGAGCAGTGGGCCCGACATTAAAACTACCCTAAATAAACAGAAAATCCGCCAAACAGGCTAACTAATAAATAAAGGGCAGCTGGGGCGTCCAAGGGCAACGCTCCTCAATTTCGGCTACTGGGCAGAGAAGTAAGCCATGAAGCAGGCTCGACCGCCCAGTAGGACGGCCACTCATGAACCTGCCATCAATGTGCTATCCCCTGGCACTCACATCACAAGCTCTGTCACGCCCTTTGCGCTTACAACATGCTTATGTGATTTAATTGTATATATAATGCAAATATTATATAGCCAAGCTCATTTTTACGGTAGGGGGTTTACGTACTGCCCAAGGGGGCACGTCTACGTACAAGTGAGCTGGAATACACAAACCAGGGAACCAAAGGGGGAATGAATGTTTAATATTGACATGTATTTTGTAATGTATAGTTAAGTACCGTATTTCCTCTAATTATATACCCCCTCTATTTATAGACCCCTCTAATTAAAGACCCCCTTTTTGGTGCGTTCAGTTAATTACAGACCCCTTCTATATCTATATGAAAACAGCATATATGGATTTTGTATTCTTGGGACAGTCTCTCCACGAAAATCATTGTTGAGCCATTCAAGTTCTGTCAATTCAAGCCATTCAAGCACTCACTTTACCCGTTGACGGCTCTGATGATGACAAAATACATTGTGTTTAGAAAAAACAACCGTGCGAAAAGGGTGAGCAACGCCTCAAGGAGCAGATCGGCACTCTGAATCGAGTCTTTTCTTGGAAATCCATTTGTAACCACAGAAACGGAACATAAATGTATTGACAATGATTCAGACTCAGATATCGAGGTCTGTTGAATTTCCACTGAATGTATGCGCACAGTTTTTCGTGTTGGCTGCAATTCAGTGATAAAAAGGTAGTGGTGTAATGATGAAAAGTATAAATGTACTTTCGTAGTTTTTCTTGAAACTCTATATGCTCTTTTTTTGAAAACGCTGTTCTGGAAATTCAAGACCCCCTCTAATTATAGACCCCCTTTTGGTGCCCTCAATTAATTATAGATGGGCCTCTAATTAGAGGAAATACGGTATATGTTAATTACTATCAAACCTTACGTCAATGTGCTGTATGTGACTAACGTATGTCTTATAAGATGCTCGGGTTAATGCTATGTAAAATAAAATATCTATGCATCGCATAATTTTAATAGTGATACTGTACATGTACAATTTGGAATTGTACAGTCATTATTGGTTAGTGATTTCTCGTTACAACCCCTCCCCCCCCCCTAGTTAGAGAGTAGGTACTTTCAAATTTATAACAGCTAATTCATAAATCGTTATTTATCATTAATAAAGTGTTTAGCTTCGAGTATCAGAAAGGTCAAACCATCACTATTCTATGATGTAAAAAACTATCCTTGATCTGACGTTATACTTCGTGGTTGCCTTGAGGTGAGATAAACTTTTTACTGAATGTTATATTGTTCGTATCATATCTTATTGGACAATAGTTCTTATTTATCTAATAACAACATGAACAAATGTAAAATCAACTATTTTGGACATCTGTAAATGGTATTTTAAAACTTAGTTGAAAAGAGAAGGGAGAATTACGAGAGAATCTCTTGTTTGAATTCCCAATTGCTTTTCTTCTTTGATGCTCACACAAGTCTTGGTTCCGAATCTAAAACACAAGGTTAAGCGGGGCCAAGCTTGAAATGTATAGCTACAACAGGGTAACACATCTTTTGAACAAGGCAGAGCGTAGCTGCATTAGGCACAATGTGCTAAGCACACCTCTACGCAGGCTTTGTTGTGTGTCGGAGCATGTTGTGAAGTGTGCCTTGAGAGACTTCACTTTCCCTCTGTGTTCATCAGTAGGTGAAACATCAATTTAAAAGTGGTCAACTTTGAAATTTTAAATGGAGGAGAGCAGCACATCTTGTTAGTAAGCTAGAGCGTAAATTTGTCAAGGACAAGATGCTTAACACACATCATGCCTTGTTATGAACATGCCCCTGTCATTGAAAGTGTGTCACCATTGAGTTTACCTTAGTGGAACATGATTATATTAAGAGGTCCCGCTTAACCTTTAAATGCAGTTTTTCAATTGGCAAAAGTATAGATTTTCACCGCAAGGATGTTTGCAGCTTTGCACTAGGCTCTGTATTGTACATAATATTCTTGGCCAAGGTTCGACCATGAAGGGAATGCTTTGACTGCTTTCTTATGAGTAGTTACAATTGGTGTTTATAGATGTTGTACATCTTCAAATAAGCAGCTGATGATAGTGATGATGATGCTAATGATCATGATGACGGTGGTGATGATAATAATGATGCTGGTGATAGTACTGATAGTGGTGGTTGTGATGATGATGATGATGATGATGATCATGATGGTGATGATAATAATGATGATGGTGGTAGTTGTGGTGATAGGGCTGATATTATATATATATAGTGGTGATAGTGGTGATCATGACAACAGTGGTGGTGGTGTTTATGATGATGACCATGATAATGATAGTAACGATAGTGGTGATGATAATGATAGTAGTGGTGGTGTTGGCGGTAGTGGTAATGATGATGATGATGGCGATGATGATGACAGTGATGATGATAATGATAGTAATGATGGTTGTTGTAAAAGTGATGATGATAATGACATTACTGGTGATCATGATAATGACAGAGAAAATGGTAAAAAATAATGTCACAAATTGACGATAATGGTAATGTCAATGAAGGAAACAATGACAGTGATGATGATGACAACATTTCATGATGCCAGCAAAGTTAACATTCGCTGACATGCATAACAGAAAGAACAATAAAAATCAAACGGAACTCTACTTTAGCAATAAATCACATTTCTATTTTAAATACCGTTCTATACTACACACCCGTACTAATACAAGTTAATTATATTAAAATAATCCAAAATTGTCATCTTCATTAACGTCTTCAAATTCGTCGTCATCTTCATCTCCATCATCATTGTCCTGATCCTGAAACGATTCTTCCTCCTCTATATTTTCATTACCGTCCGGTTCATAACTCCCTTCATTTTTGCCAGCCTCGTCTTCAAATTCCTCGCCCATTTTCGAATCCTCTTCCATAAGAAAATCATCGTCTTCGTCACCATCATCCAGTGGTATCTCATCATCGCTGGCCTCTTCATCGCTTTCGCTACCTCCACTGTGAATGGGTGAAGTCTGAAGATCTTGTAACAAGAGATAGCTCGTGTTGTCAACTTGATCACTTTGTAGCCCAAGTGAATCATCCACGGGGTTGAATTCATAGTCGTCTGCCATGTAGGCATTGCCAGAGTCTGCCATGTAGGCATTGCCAGTGTCTGCCATGTAGTCTCCTTCGATATCCACTTCTTCATCTTCATCTCCCGGGGTGATCACTAGAGCAAATGAAATGTGTATGGAGAGCTTGAGAATGAGATAATACTGGTGGTTGGCAAAGGAAGGAAGTAGGAAAGGCAAAAGATTGTGGACAACAAGGGCAAACGTTAAAGTTTCAAAATTGAGCAAAGGAAGAAAAACTTTGGGTGAAAAGCGCAATGCAGGGAATATTTAGAAAATTGATATCGAAAATGAGAAAGAGCAGGTCAAATACTGTAAGAAAATCACGCCAAAATAAGGTCAATAGCAAAAAAACAAAAGAGAACGAAAGACTAAGAAATCAAGCAAGGAAAGAATAAGAAATCAAGCAAGGGAAGAAGACCGAAAAGAAAAAATTGCACGGAAAAATACAGGGGAACAAGTAAATAACAAATGTTGGAGGTCTCACTGAATGTATGAAAGGGTCCCGAAGTACGATTTTTTCAATGACGGGAAACAACCGAAGAACCCAGACGGGCTTTGCACAAAGAGGTATCTCCGATATTTTCGGCATCCAACGAGAAACAACAAGAAATTTCCAATATTAAACCACTGTGTTCCCCCTTATATTATATAATATTTGCGATTTCACTTGCAACTATGCACCCTTCACTGCTTTTCAAATAATGTACATAATGAGGTTTCAGGTTAACAATTACTTCAATGAACAGGGCAGAAATATGCTGAAAATCCACTTATGGACGCTGCCAAAGAGATTGAATAGGTAGATACGGGACTCGTACCCGAGAGAATGGACCCGCCTTTAGGACTATGCACAGTTGGACACATGTAACAAAATTTTGACCATTCTCATGAAATGTAAACCACAGAATGTTATGTGATTATTCCTTTCAGTAATGAGAGTAGAAGACTGCTAAAAACGCTGAAACTTGACTCTGTAAAATTTAGTTTAAAATCCTTCAAACACATTTATTCAAAATCAAAACAATGTTCAATACCTTGCTTCGTAACCTCAGAGAACGTTTTCGGTGACTCGCCCTGACTGTTGCGTCCACGAACCAGGCTCCCTAAGAATTCAGCAGCCGCTACTTCTGCGGGATCTTTCTCTGATGCATCCAGGTCTGACGTATTCATCTCCCTTTTTTGTTGCTGTTGTTCTTGCTGGTGTAGCATTTGCTGCACTATGTCGTTTTCAAGCTGCGACAGCTGTTCATCGTGCTGGAAAAGCCACATATTACAATATATGAAATCACGAGTGCAATGTTACGTAAGGCATCATTTCTCAACCTCGGGGAGTATACTACTCCCCTGGAGCTACCAATCTTTCCAAGTACCCCCCTCAATCGGCAATATTTTGGCAAGAGGAATTCGACAATATTTGTCTCCCTAAATATTAAATAAGTACATCATGGTATAGACAGTTAATGCAGAATCCTTGTTTGCTTCGAATGCGTAAAACGAAAATATGGGCAACTTGGGAATAAATGGAAGCAATATTCATTTGTCTCTGTATGGTTTCATACATTTTTGACACAAGAAAAACAAGGGCGCGATCTACTACCTGTTTGACCCCCTAGTACCTTTGACCCCCTAGTACCTTGGACACCCTAGTACCTTGACCACCCTAGTACCTTGGACACCCTAGTACCTTGGACACCCTAGTACCTTGGACGCCCTAGTACCTTGGACGCCCTAGTACCTTGGACACCCTAGTACCTTGGACACCCTAGTACCCTTTGTCGCAATCTTACCCCTTTTAAAATCTCATTTACCCTCTAAGGTAGTCGCTGGACACTTGTTGAGAAACACCGATGTAAGGCACACAAGAGGTTAGGTAAAATAAGATAACTTTTCCCACATAAGATAACCAAACATATCGTGAAACAGCATAACGTAACAAAACACAGAACAACCGAATAAAACTGAAAATGTAATTGGTTAACTAATCACAATATAGTTAAGCATTACAAAGCACGGCATAACATAAGATATTTGAAATATTATCGCCTTCTTTAAGACTTGTCAAATCTTTGCACACAACATTGTGACCTCTAGTGTACAAGGCAAGGTCTTTGAAAGAGACTAAACGTTATCGAAATTGTAGTTTCCTTCTTTGCGTCTTAACTACAACATAAGATAACATTGCATAATAAAATATAACCCAAGTAATCAATACAAACGGTCATCTCACTTGTTTAAGGATTCCAAGGCAATGCTCATACATTCCTTGATTCTTTTTTGCTAAACATGCTCATATCTCATTCTGACCAATTTTTACATTATTATTCTGAGTTGTATACTTATGCATATATATCATCATCATCATCATCATCATCATCATTGTCATATCTTTATTGTAATCATCATTATTGTCATCAGTATCATCAACAGCATCGTTATTGTCATCATCATCATTCTTATCCTCCTTGTCCTCATGCTCCCCCTCCTTTTCATCATAATCATAATCATCATCATTATCATATGATGATGATCATCATCATTATCATATGATGATGATCATCATCATCTTCATCATCATCACCATCATCACCATCATCATCATCATCATCATTGTCATCATATTTCATTATCATTATAATTTTGGGCTTGCTTTCATCTTCACTACCATTGCCATGGCTATTACCAGTTGTAGAATGTAGAACTTTTAGACTGGATACCCTTCCTGATGTGTGCAATTACTAAGTGCGTTTACAGAATTCATTCACTTGCGTACAGTGGCTCTTCTGCTTATACTGCTCACATCTTGTAAGATACATCAGATTTAACACAAAAGTTCAGGAACTTAAGTTTTGAGTGAAGGCTTGTATCCAAACCATTCCTTTCTGCTATCTTGTCTGCTTTTTTGTTTTATCATAAGAAATGATTTTTTGAGGGGTCATTGGCGATTATCTTTAGATATAGACGATTCACTTAAACGTGGATACATTTTGTGACAAACTGTATTTGTATATCAAGTAAAGAAGATAAAGGTTTAGCCAATTTGTACACAAGTATATTGCTGCTGTGTTATATTCACCCCATCAAACAGGTCTCTTAAAATGTCAGGAGTTATGCCATTACATATTACTGTGAACTTTGGTATCCTCAGCCAGCACTGCCAGTTTATAGAAACAATTTGCATAAAAATATCAGCCATCTGGATAGTGATTTTTTTAAATTTTGCACGAAATAACAAACGTAGGGTTGACCACAAGCCTCTCAGTTTCTATGTGCAATTTTGGGCAGTGCCCCATAGTGTAGGTATGCATCAAGAATCCTAGGTATAGTCCATCTCTAAAGATTTCTTTATTGGCCTAGCAATTTATTGTGTGTATATATATATATATACACCTGACAATAAGTAAGGAATTGAAGTGATGTAAAGACAAAATGAAAATTGGTATTTCAACAATCATTAACATCTCCTCAGTTTGCAATTTTTATAATAGAAAACACATTTCCGTTGCTTTTTACTCTGTTACACTCTCCCCAGAATAGAGTTTGTTTCCCCTTTAGATTGTAACAGCTAATCACAGGTCAGTTCAGGACTTACCTTCAATGTAAATGAAGATAATTCATGTTAATACCAAGTACCAATTTGTGTCAGTTGTACCCAAAGTTTTGTGATTGAACTTCATGAAAGTATAATTTATACAAGCGACCACTAGTCCTGTGAACAAGGGGTTGCGTTAGTAATCTATCCAGGGCTTGCAATTCTTTAACCATTGCAACATGAAATGTCTAAAAATTAGTGAAGATGGTAAGTTGACCAACTTACTTATAGAAATGAGTAGAAACATGGTTTATTTTTTTTATTGCATCAGTTAGATGTTAAGTATAATTTCTTCTCTATTTGAAATCAGATCTTTTGAACCATGTTGGAAATTTCTACAAAGCACAACCGAGAAATTAGCAAATGCACACCAACAGGTCTTGCAGAATCTGCATGATGTAACGAAAACATTAAAAGAATATAGTGAGCAACAGAAAGAAAAACAAAAACAGGTAAAAGCCTTGTTTAGACATATTTCTATCATCTGTTTGGGTAAAATGATACTCTTATTTTATATTAAATGACACCGTACAATCGCTGTAGAAGGTCTACTTCCTTTGCTGAGCAAGAAATTTGATATTTGAGATGGTTGGGCAAGCTCAGTCATGAGCCTTCAAAGTGGTATTATATAGAATTCCTTTTGATTTCTGATTGCCATCAGTATTAGGGGAACCAAAAAGAATATTCAGTGTTGGTTAGTTTCATATTAATTACTCTTAGCCTTAGCTGATGAGATCAGGCTCGTTCATTACATGTTACATAATGTGCTAGTAGACTAGAAAGGTTACCCTGAATTAAAGTATTCCAATGCAGGGCTTGCCCTTGATTTAGCCTGGCCAAGATGTCAAAAACCAGCATCACCTTTCCATTCAGTAAACATTAATAGGTGGTGCCTGGGCCCACTACTCCGTTTGGCCGATTGCTTCTTAGCCTTTTGGCAAGGGATGGATTTAGTGTCTGTTGTGATAGATAGGCCACTGGGCAAAAAAACCAACAAGCCATTAGGCTGGCTCAACCACCCAGTAGGACCACCTCTCGCACATTATGGAAAGAATCTGTCATCAATGAGAACAGATACCGGGATATTTTTGAAACATTACTCGTGAGGACTCCCCAGAAGAAGATTAAGCCTAAATTGAGGGGCATTGCCCTTGGATGTCCCAGCTGCCCTTTATTTATAAGTTAGCCTTTTTGGTGTTTTTTTTGTTTATTTAGGGTAGTTTCAGTGTCAGACCCAATGCTCATCAGGTGTCTTTGATTGAGAAACTGCCCAGCCCCAATACTTCACAAAACGTCATTGGACTTGGGAGGGTATGGATAACGTGTTCTCTGAACAATGGGGATGGATGATGGTGGGATGATAATGAGTTTCTTTTTTTTGTGGTGTTTTTTGTGGAATGGTGATAGTTTTCATTAGACACGGTGTTCGATTGTAAGCGGCAGTTCATGCATGTGGGTTCCTAGACATTATGGACAAGCGGCCGCAAGGCAGCATGGGATTGAAAAGCTACTACTGACATCTCTGTCTCGCTGTCTGGGTCTTGTTTTCGCAACAGTCGTTGCATTGTTTCTTAAATCTTCTTGTTTCCGCTCACAGTTAATCATGAGACCATGCAAGCTTTCTTTTCTGATATTTCCCTAAAAGTGTAATAGATAACAGGGAGTGTAACAGAAACAACTTCATTGATACACTTAAGATAGAAGGGGCGCTACTGGTTTGCATGATCTATGACATTTCCTATTGATGACATGCGCAGATGTTCCTGTGCAGATCTCACATGCTATGCAACTTGTTTCGGCGTCCCAGGTAGGCTATGCTTTCAAATTGAGGTTCAATTCTCTGGTAATTGGTGAAGTTGGTTGGCCGTTGCCTTACAACCTCATGCAAAATATGTGCGCCCCATCATTTGCCTTCTCAACAGGTGTCTCCGCTGTTCCCGAGTGTTTCCGCCGTCCGCTGGCTAGCCTTAAAAACAAACATCTGGTCAACATTGTTTCAAGCGAAGTTCGTTTCTCATCACCTCTTATTTCAGCTGCAACATGATTTGGGTGTCAGAGATTAATGCTATCAGAAATGAGATTAGTAGGAAATAAATTAGAAATTTATAGTTATCAGTTAACGTAAGGTTGACGACGAAAAGAGTGGGCCTTTCATGGATACTTCTCCGTAGAAGTTTGGGTGGGTACAAGACAGGTGTAAATCAATTGCAGCAAGAAAACAAGAGAAGCGGTAGTAGCACGGAGTGGGGTCTCAAATTCAGAAGTAGATGGCGTCTATTTTCTGTTAACACGACCGCAAAATAATACTGCATCTTGCCAAACTGGTTTATATTTGTTGGGTGACTTTGTTTTGGGTTCGTCGACTGCCATAGGCTTCCTGTTGTGTTATATTGGGTATCAGGGAGTGAGGTATAAGACGCAGACAGACGTCTTTGATACCTCTGCTGCTTCTAGGTTTCCCGATCCATCGTCGTAGTTGCTTCTACACATTGTTTGATACCCATCCAACATTTGATATTTGTGTTTACTCGCATTCCCTTTTTGCGTGATCCCCGAAAACAACGGGAATTGCAGCAATGTATAAACCCATTTCGTTGCCGATTAATAAAATACACAACAGCGTAACCAGGGGAGGTTGTAATAGTAGTATGTAAATGTGGTAGACATGTCAGTGAGGAAGGAAATGCGGTAGAATAATTGTTATCCAGTGGTGACATTGGATATGGTGATGCCCGTCCTGTAAGTATCGGAGCACACAAGTAAGGGAACTAGTCGCGAGTCCGGGAATAATCATGCCGGAACTTCTATTTATTTTGGAGAAAAAAACCAAGACTTATTTATTTCAGCCACTCCTTTTATTTCCTTTTCTTGACACGCTCGTTCTTTTAAAGTAACATTTCACAGGAGAATAATGGAAACAAAGTATAAATTTCTGAAACCGTCTTTTTTGTGTGATATTCTTTGATTGTTTTTTATTGTTCTTTTAAAACTTCTTGATGAGTTAAAAATTTGTGTTTTTCATGTTAAAAAAACCCACTTAGCAGAGCTTTTACTTTTCGACTCAGTTTTACACTCCAAATTAAGGGCAGCATCTCTGTCAAAAGCAAATAAATACCGATACTTTAATGGGTCTGCTCTCTGGGATTTTGTCTTGAATTCTTAGGGGGGCCACCGCACGTATCGACGCCGCCTCTTCCCCAGTTTCCGCCACTGGCTTCACTCGACTTTCCGCAGACTTATGAACTCACGGATGTACCAGTATACAAAATCCAAACTGATTCATACGTCATTTTTAAGCAGTGCTGTATAGAGGGCAAGTGTCTGGATTGTTGAAAAGTACAGTCTTGTTTTGTAACTGCAGATAAATTTTACTTTATTTTGACCTCACGCAGCTGAAAGATGATTTCAATAGTACGGCAGAAGTAGTCCAGAGCATGCAGTTTCTAAGCAATGCCGTCGTGAAGGTAATAGTAATAGTTACAATTTCGTTATTGTAGTTGATCCTTCTTGACTCTTGAACTTTCATTACAGCTTTCAAAACGCGCACTCTGGGAATCTTTAAGATAAATCTGCACAAGCAAAGATGTTCTGTCCTAAAAGAGATTATCCCTTATAACTCAAGCATTTAGCAGTGTTTCTCATGAAATTTGAAATTCGAAGTGAGTATTTAGTAAACACAGACAATGTAGTGTGACAGATCAAGACATGTTGTGGCTGTGAATAGACAGATTGGAAGACAGGATAATCATCAGCAGGCAGAGGGGGCTCGTAACCGATTTACTATTTTCGTGCCAGCAAATTCCGCCATATGATTCACTAGTTAGTAAAGTGTGGATAACTGGGTAAACACTGAGAGCTAAGGGTGCGTTTCATTGCACTGTCAATAGTTTTGATCCCTTGACTAGCAGTTTCGCGAAGGAGAAGCATGATAGCCATGCAATAGCATGCAAGGCAAAATTGGAGCCTTAATGATCGCCTTAATGTTCGCTAGACCGCACCTTAATGGGTATCGACACAAATGTATGACATTAACCTGAGTTTCCATGAAGGCGTAAGGGAGTTGCACAGTGACTACTCGCAAATGCGCCCGGCTGCAATGTGATGTTTTACTTAAGTGTTCCATTGATCAGCCATGGTCGCCGATGGTCGCTGACTGTTCAACATTTAACAGTCGATTTTCACCCACATTATTCGAGCTTCCGAAGCGTGAAGATAAAAGGGAGGTTGGTTCCATAAAAATTTTGTTGGCAAACGCAGTAAATCCCCGATTACGGGCCCTCGGGGCCCTAATTACTCATTACTGCACTTGTGATAAGGTACTTTAATAAGCACCGCTTCCGATTAAGCGCTAACATCGATTAAGCACCGCCATCGTGTACCAAGCGTATGGTTTTATTCAAAGATAGTAGAAACAGTAACTATATTTTTTCTAAATTCCCTCTGTTTAATACTCTAATTCAATGTGAAGTTTTATTAATACTTTTTAACTCCTATTTCTTTATCAAGTCTTCAAAAACGAGTTTATATTAAGAAGAAAAATCTTTTGACGGTACAACCAACTGATGGACTCAGGGGTAAGAACGGCAGCACTGTATTTCACTGCTTATGTCTTGATTACTTCGTAGTGCAGTTCTGGATAGGAAATTTTAATGAACTGCTGATGGTATAGATGTAAAGAGGACTCTAAAAAGACATCCCATCGTTCCTCAAGTTGAAAAGCTTTTTTCGTATGACTAATCAGGACCTAAAGTCATAGTCATAACAGTGAGCGCTGAAGACAAAATTTTGGAAAGATACTAAAACTTAAAACGCGATTGGCTAGAAACGTAAAAGGAAGTAGGGAACTGCTGGCGTCAACGATAGTGCTACTTAAGCAATGCAACGCCCCATGAAAAAGTGGTTCATGTAAATATGTACTTCATAATATTCGATTTCGATTTCGATTTATATTTGCAATTGTTATTATTGGGGTGTCGGGTTCAGATGCGAGTCAGAAGCGAGAGGCTTTTCAAGCAGACAACGACTAATTTGTAAACGACGAGTGGAGGGTAGCATAAAAAAGTGGATCTACCATGACTTACACCCCTGCCGAAGGAACTAAATTATAAGAAAGCCTCTTGTTTATGATATCTTCCGCTCTACGACGGTTAGTATATGTTTGGAACTTCCGTAAATAAAACGTGTAAAGTAAGAGGAGATCAGAGTTTTCAAGCTAGCAAAAAGGCCCTGCCGCCCCGTTTAAGTGCCGGAGGAACGTATACCAGAATCAAGGGGAAAGATTAACGAGCCATTACTAGAACGAGTCATTATTTAGTAATAGGGACTTAGGTCTCGTTTGTGATATTCCGATGTGCGTAGCTGTGTTGCATGTGGTTAGTTTCCCTTAGTAAAAACGGTTTTGATGGTAATTGCTTGAATAGTCAGTACCATAAGTCGCCGATGCCGCAGGTACCCAAGATATTTTCTCTTGCTTCTATAACTTCCCTAAAAGTAACTTAGGAAGCCTTTTGCGAATTTGGTATCCGATGAATACCAACCTTCCTTCATGGTAAGAGTGTTTTAGGGACAATTTAGACTTTTGCGTTTTAGACATATATCCAGGCGTTGCAGCCCTAAAAAAAGTGAGACATGTGATTGGCAAAAAATGCCGCTCCTACTGCTTACGCGGTCGGCAGATTTTTTGTATTAGGTCGGCAGATTTTTTGTATTATGTCGGCAGTGCCAACGGTTAGGCGGTTAGCGTAAGCAGAGCTTCTTTTACATCTTTTTATTTTTACCTAAACGGTACTGAAACGAAACGATCGTTTACGCACATTTTCGGGGCCTAATTTTTAAGAGGAACTTCAAGTGAGCATAAATTTTTTGGTAGGTGTAAGCCGACCCCTTAACTTTGACATCGAATTTTCACTACAATATCGGCTTTTACTTTTACCATTACCTCAGGCCCACGGCAAAATATTGCCGTCTTACCGGATTGTTGGGCCGGCAATATGGACGGCACTGCCGAATGCCGACCTTATTTTCGAGGCCTGAGCGTTGTAACCTTTAAATATCTCGTGCTCCTGTAGGAGGAAGCCCAGGAAGAGTTTGGATGGAAGTTACTTCATGGGGATGTCTTCCGTGGCCCTTCTAGTGGCATGCTTTTGTCTGTCTGTACAGGAATCGGATCTCAGATTGCTTTAATGGTCTTTATCACACTGGGTAAGTTGAATCGATTTGCACTCTTACTGAAATGGCGTTATGGAAATTTTTTATTTTCCGAAACTGTAATCCCAAATCGACAAATTTTGGCACCAAGCGTAGCACATGATTACACCCATAACAAGAGAATTGTTAGTTTCTCTCTTATCATGTCCAGGTCAGGGAGCTCCCATTATAGGTTTGTTTATATTAAACGGTAAAACGTATATATATATATATATATATATATATATGTGTGTGTGTGTGTGTGTGTTGCATTCGCACTCATGCCATTTACATAATGCTATATGCATACCCTACAAACGCAAAAACATTGTTAATGCAAGGTAAAGAGATGATCCTTTACTCCTGTACACCTATTCTCCCACCACCCCTTACGGAGGAGGATTTATTTCACAGTGTTCCTGCATCTGTCAAAATTTTTTTTACATGCATAAATGATCTTTTTAAGTGATAAAGTGGATAACGGTATTATTGTTTAGAAGGATATGTATATTATTGTTATTTTGTCATGTTTTCACAGGATTTGCTTGCCTTGGTTTTCTTTCACCTGCAAACAGAGGAGCGCTTATGACATGTGTTTTGGTAAGTAAGATAAATTGCGAAATGAGATTTAAAATCAGTTGTTGCAGTGAACTGTAGTCCGTTGAAGTGTGAAATTTTTATACGATCATTTTTGGCCAAGGGCAACAACAAAAACAAGTAGCAAACGGCAATACAGCAAGATTTGTGTTTCATTACAGTTGTCTTCAACTCTCACGTACGGGAGTATTGATATCATAAGGTGCTGGTAGTTTGAAGCGATGGGATTTGAGGGAGGCTCATTCACAGCATCAGTTATCTCGTAGTTTTCCTTCGAGAGAGTAATGTCCTGTTATATTATCGTTCTCATTGAACAGTTTCTAGATTTCCAGATTAAAAATTACGTCGAAAAGGTACATACATGCGTATAATGCTCCATGAGACGGTCAAATAAGCTATAGTATACCTTTTGATTTCAAAAATAAAAAGTTTTGGCGGTCATCTTCTTATATTCTCTTTAACTGGTCCGTTCGGACTTAGAATCATTTGAAACTATCGTTAAGTCTCGTACTTTGTTTTTCAATCCCTGCAACTGTTATTCTCGTAACGTTTTGAAATGGGGTGTTTACTAGAGTGCAAGGTTTTAAATAAAGGATCCTATTGGCGATACCAAGTATCGTTTTGGTCTTCAAATTGCCAGAATACCAAGGAACACGGATCGCAATGTTTACGCTGAATTTGCTTTGAACGTTTGCGTTTTATCAGAAATGCCCCTGTGAAGTTGTATCTGCAAACCAAATGAGTAATTAACCTTTGACAAGCACAAGTTATTGTGCATACAGCATTGCTGCGTTTACCATAGACCATTATTGATTAGCTCTTCTAACCCAAATTGCAGCGCGTAGTTACATGAGGTTCTTAATTGAGTGCATCGTGTATGAGAGGATAGGTATATAAAGGTGTCTGAATACCGTATTTGGTATAAAGCACTATATGTGGGTACATATTTAATGATATAAACTTATTTTGTCAATCCACAGGTTTTGTTTGTTTGCCTGGGAGTTGCAGGTGGTTACATTTCGGCTCGGATTTACAAAAGTAAGTCACTATTACACTTCTTCCCGCCTTACAATTTAGTAACAACAAGTTTTGAAATGAGTAGTGTACCATATAAACATTTAGAAATACGTTTGCACTGATTTCCCATGTATTTTGGTCGTAAAGAAAAGTGCAGAGAGGGAATTGTGTGTATTTTGTGTGTGTGGTTGTGTACGAGTGCGCGTGTGTGCATGTGCTTGCGTGTATGTGTGATGTGTGGGTGTTTCTTTGTCTGTTTTTGTGTGTGTTGCTGTGTGTGTTTCAGGATGTGTGTATATGGTAGTAACAAGGCTGCCCCTGAGTCAGTTCTATAACTTGAGCACCCGATCTTTTCTTTCATAGTAGTGGGCTTATGAGTTTTCGGCTCTTATTTAATTTTTTTTCTCTAAGTTTTCGTCACGGAATAGAGAATTCCTTGGTTACAGCTAAGCGAATTTTTGTGCACTGTCAATTTGTTAGTCATTTATTATAATTATAAAAGTGTACTACTTTTTTCTTTTATCAGCTGTGGGAGGAGAACGATGGAAAAGCAATGTCCTACTCACTTCCTTCTTGTTCCCAGGGTAAGCCGTGCCATCTGTTGAGTTAGTCACTTGTATTATCATGTTATTTCTTTGAACTCTCTGTCGAAACTGCGATAAAAGGGTAGTTTACTGACGTTTTCTGTAAAACTACAGTAATTGCCGTATCGTAAAGGGTTGACCGTATTTGGGGCACGCGCTTATGCAACTGAATCTAACCACAGTCAATACCATGCTATCATGAATTATGCCTTTGAATCTCGGTAGGGAAAGAAGTGTGCAATCAATTTACGTTGGACAGAAGATTTCTTTTACCAAAAACCATAGTGGTGTAAAGGCAGGAGCAAAGGGGAGTTAGGCTTATTCCCTTAGTAGTGGGTGGACAGAAATGCGAACAAAGGATGTTCTTTGTGTAAGCGAGATTAGTTAGGTCTGGAGATTGTTCCCGAGCCCTTTCTTATAAGTGCATTGAACGAGAGTTGTTTAGAGCCTACCGGAATTGGTAGAGCGACATCTTATCGTAATCGCTTTAAACCTTAGCTGGTGTGGCTCCATTATCTGGCGAACTAAAAAGGTCCTGAGAATCTCCCTAGGATATTGCCGTTGCGATTTAAAAGTGCACAGTGATAGATCCAATTTTTCTTGTTTTGTAGGTTTCCAGTCGTCGATAGTCTCAACTTGCGCAATTTCTTTATCTTGTAACAAAAACAACACCATGACGTTCCAAAATTTGGCCCAGTGCGTTGTATGTAACTCTTGTACCCCAACCGCAAACGTGATTTCTTGATTCTTTACTTTATTAACGACGTTCATGGGATCCTAGTCTATGTATCTTTGTGAAAAGACGGAGACTACTTCGAGAACTGCATCTTGATTTTTTCAAATCTTTGAACAACAGAAACCATCCTCGTGATGTTTTGGATATAATCTATTATTTTCTTTAATTAACTCGCATGGATGACTGAATATGATATCTCCTTTTTTACTTTAGAATCGTCTTTAGCGTGTTCTTCTTACTTAATCTTGCCTTGTGGTCAAAAACGTCGTCAGCTGCTATCCCATTTACAACTCTTGTTGCTCTGCTGGCTCTCTGGTAAGTTTGGCATAATTTGATCTTATCCCCAGACTTGCTTACAACACGTAGCAACAGTAATGTTTTAAAAAGTCTGAATATCAACTGGTAAATTTTATATAAAGGCATAAATTTAACATTTTGTATGATCTGTATTTATTAGGTGTTGTAGTTTACAGTAGTTGAAAGTGAGTCCTTATCAGAAGTCGAGTGTTTACCAAGCAATAATAAAATACGTACAAAAGTTCGGCGCCAGAAGAAGTCATTATTTTTTCTGGTGCCTAGTATCGTTAACGTATCCCCCTGGGTGCTTTCGTAAAAAGAAAATGAAGAGGCATCCGTGAAGTGCTTAATTTCTGCAATCAAAAGCGGATTGCCTTCTCGATGGCACAACAGTCAGTGTTCGGCGATGCGAGCTTCTAAGTATGAGCCTTACAAACAAACCAGCGGCCAAAGCTAGAATTGCAGTGGCGCTAGTCTGACTCTTGAAACACCAGATCAGGGGCTGGCAATGTTTTGATCCCAGCTTACCAAATTATAAATCGTGATATGTAAGTTAACTTCCGCTTAGCAAATTTAACGCATGATAATATGGTCCATGCTTTCCCTGCTTTGCCAGCCATCTCGGAACTTGTGAGGCTTATTCCAAACTTCAAACTTTTCATGGGCTTTAACTATTACGAATGTGAGTTGAGCCAAACGCGCAATATTTTCAGTTGATTGACATGTCATCCTATAAAATGAAAACATGGAGGAACGTAATATTACCTCGGAGGGATAAAGTTTGCGAGGTAAGGAGCTGGCTTACCCTACCTTGTCATACGGTGGCGTAGGGTATGCGAATCTTTACTACGGGACTATTCGACTCGCGGCCCGCGGATCATAGCTTAAATGTTTTAACAGCTGGCGAAAGATTTGTGATGTGCATTAAGTTTCCTGCTATTATTTTTACAATAATTTAATTAATATTGTCAGCTATCCCCTGATTTGGTCAAAATTCGACAGTTGAATTATGACCATAATTAACCGTGTAGCTGAGCTAAGAAGCGCTATCGTGCCCACTTCGGTTTGATGTTGGTTTACAACCTCGCCTGAAAGGACTCAACTTCCATGTGCCGACAGCTTGGACTGGTCGCACAGCGGGTTTATGCGCGTTGCCTTTCTTCTGAGAACAATGAAGAGTGTTCTCAAGGCTCTCCTTTTGTTTCACATGGCAAAGACAAAGGTCAAAGCGAGGCAATCATGTCGGTGCCCAGAACGGCAATTTTAACGACTTTTACGGGCTTTTACAGAAAATACGGACAACATAAGACAGAAAGAATCGACGGAGGCATATGAGTTAAGTATGATGAACAAAATATAAAAAAAATTCTGACCACTGGAGGTACACTTTAAAGAAACCTTTATGGACTGGTGTAAAGGCAAAGGGTTACAAATTGCTTTTAGTTAAGAGAGTAACAGTGCAAATGGTTGCTTTATAGGTTACCCATGAAGTTAGTAGAGCCTATTAAGTACAAATATCAACGTAAAAAGGGGCGACGCGAAAGGGGCTTGGGGTAGTACAATAGAGTACTAAAGTGTGACGTCACGATTTCATGAATATCGAAAATGTGATAATTGTTTCAGCTCGTTGCATTCTCCTTGTTGAGATAGACTTTTCTGATGTTATAAATTGTCCAAGGTCGAGATACTCCTCCACGTCCTCTATCTTTTCATTTTATATGATGATGCCCACTGTTGGATTTCAAATTTCGCATGATTTTCGTTTTGGACGTATTTATGCCATCTTTTTTGCCTTCGGTGTTTAATACTTCAAGCATCTTAGCGAGCTATTCTTCGCCCTCAGAGAGAATTGCGATGTCGTCTGCAAACGCTACGTTACTCAGCTTTTCACCATTTATATTGATGCCTTCCATGTCCAATTCCGTTCTCTTAAAGATCTCATCCAGTGCTGCGGTGAACAATAGTGGTGACAATGTGTTACCTTGCTGAACTCCTCTTTTGATGTTGATAGGATTGCTCGGCTGGCCTGTTCCAATTTGAGATGTGCCATCGATGTGGACATCTGTAAGGGTGTTAATATATTTCTGTGGTACTCCTTGATTTTTCAATCCTCTCAACACTGCTCCATGTCCAATTGAATCGAATGCCTGTTCGTAATCAACACAGGCCCAGAACAGCGGGATGTTGAACTCCTCGCATTTTTCTTGGAACTGATTGATCATTTTCAAGAGGTCCATAGTTAAGCACCCCTTCCTGTATACTGCCTGTTCTGGTGGTTGGCCCTCATCCAATGTTGCATTTATCCTGTATTTCAATATCTTCATGTATATCTCACAGGGCTAAGCACAAACACTGTAAGTGCCGTTATACATCACCTGAAGCCAATCTTTGCAAAACGTGGTTACCTGGCAAAGTCCTGTCAGACAACGGTTCAAAAGACAGTACCCATTCTAAAATTCTGCTCGGACTGTAAAATGGAGCAAACAGTTTGCCCCTGTACTAACAAATAAATGAATTTTTTTTGTTAAATGGTGAAAGCTGAGCTACTAAATAATATCAGTTGATAGCAATAGGCACCTGCAAAACTGTTGAACCAGAAAGATTATCTGAAAGAGTTACTATTAAGTGGACAGCTGCAACGTTTGAAACAATGAAGAGGACTTGCTTCCACTCCAAAGACGCCCCAAACACAGCGTCAGCAAAACGAACAAGAGCTTAAAACAAAGTAAAAGAACTTACTGTCTAGACAAGTACATAGTGTGTACATCCCATTTTCAAAGACCGGGAGAACGGTCGAAAATAAAGATAAGCTGGATGAACGGCGATCATACGCTTTTAAAACTACTAATGGGTCATAATTACTACGACTTAATCTTATATGTCTTAATTCCGTAGCAGAGAAATAGACAGCACAGCAAAAAACTGCATATGAAATGGCAGAATCCAGAGAAAGTTTCTGAGCTTCAACTACACCCTACAGCTAAGTAAGGAGGTACACATCAATTAGCGACTGCTGAGAATACAGCCACCCACTGCGGCCTTCTAATCTACCGATCAAGCCTAATTTGTACATAAGTCCCAGGTCCTTACAAAGTTATCATCTCGAACTTAAAGTTACAAAGTATCATCGAGAGGAGAGGATTTGAAATGTTAGTTTTGAAAAGAACACTAGAGAAATAAAAAAAATATGTCACCACCGGGGAAAATAAAAGATACTTAAACTCATATAAAAGTACTATCGATGGTACTTTTGTATGAGTTTGAATATCTTTCATCTGCGTATTGTCATATATAGCTCACTATAGAACGTTTTGCAAAATGATGAACTGAAAAACAAAAAGGAAACATACATGATGTTTTTACACTTGAGGTCTTAAAGCTATAAAATAATCTCAGGAATAGGATTCTTTTTAAAGATTTATGATGGCCAAAGCAATATGTGAATGGACATCAGCATTTTAATCATAACTGCAGTGACTCTGCAACAAACAGTATGAAATGATTCTGTAGTGAATAAGATTGTCTCATTTAGATTGTTAAAGAGGTACTCGCTTGCTTCCTGCATATGACAGTTATGCGTGTACGCCCTTCATTTGTTGAAATTACAAAGATCAAAGCATCGATCAAATGGAAAACTGCGGCCACAATGAGATTTCATGTATATACGATCTTCCTAGGAACCATTGCTCACGTGATACTAGAAATGACATTCATATTGCTCGTGTAACATCTATAATGGTATCTATAATGTGTCCGAAAGCACTTTCAAACCCAACTAACCTATCGCGAGAAATTGTTGCTATGAGCAAAGCTAGTGGAAAAAGCTAGGCAAATTCGCAATTATTTTCCTCTTCAAAGAGAAATGGCTATAAATAAAACATATTGCATAATACTAATTTTCAAGAGTTGCAACTGCATCTTGCAAGTGATTTTTTTTCTTTTGGAAAATGACAATCAGCTATTGACGTTCTTTTCGCTACTTTAACCCTTTAACCATATTCATTACGCGGTTTTTGGCCATTAAAAGTAGGCGGATGGGGCTTTTTTAGCTCTCCGTTATATCTCACGAACAGGTAAGACTATACCTTTGAAACGTAGCATAAAGATCAATTTTTACTTCTAATAGCCTATATTTTCAAATATTTGATGCCATTGATACTTTTACTATCTGACAACATGGTCAGGTCAGTATATATAGAGCCGTAACAGAAAAATTATCATGCTGAATTCAGTACAGACGAATCTGCGAAACAGGATGTTTATTGGTGTGTCCAACAACATCTCCATACTCAGTCAAATCCGTAAATGTCAAGGGATCTCAAAGTCAAAAAAACTGAAACTGCTGATGACTGCTTTCATTCACAAATGTTTAACCTAAGTCCATCACATAATATTAAGTCGCAAAATTCTAATTGTTCTGTTAATCAAATAAGGCGGACAATCATGCAATAATTAATTGTACATTAAACCACATCTTCTTGCAAACATCTTTCTCTTGTTAGTGCATACGGTGTAACCTTGGCACCAAATCAACTGTTCTTTTGTTTACTGAAACGTTTTGGCCTTTTCCCTCAAACATCTCACCGAGCAAAACTCATGAAAAAGGAATTTTTGGACGCCAGTTTGGTTTTAAGATCGCCCAATCTGGTAACACTGTATCTATGCTTAAGAGCTAAGAGCAGATCTTACATGGGAAGGAAACACCTGTTGAATGTTCTGCATGAACACTTGAACAGAGCTTCACAAGGCAATCCCCTGCTGTCTCGTTTTGCGTACCTGTTCAATGCGCAGCTGGCATACTCCTCTGAAAACTGTACTTATTTTTATTAGAGGGAAGTGTGTCTAACATATGAATATTGACATCTGCGTCTAATGG
Source organism: Alatinidae sp. Z8VKAUB7J3 (assembly GCA_010016025.2). Classification (NCBI taxonomy): domain Eukaryota; kingdom Metazoa; phylum Cnidaria; class Cubozoa; order Carybdeida; family Alatinidae; species Alatinidae sp. Z8VKAUB7J3. Next base: position 147,890,650 of record JAAAKM020006971.1, on the reverse strand, counting down.
CAAGTAAAGTGTTTTGATCGTTTACAACTTCAAGGGCTCCTTTACTTTCATAGCTGAAGAACAAACTTCTCGCTGAAAACATGTGCTAAGAGGGTAAGGGTTGCAAGAGACTGTGTAAGGAAACTTGAATGTGATGAAGTTCACTTGATGACCTGTTTGATCACTGATAACGTATGCTTCAACACTAACATTACATCAAAGGCTGTCTCAACAAATTTTTTATTGTACAAAACCCAAAGATTGCTTTAAATAGACGACTCATGGTTTTTCATTTTGAAAAGCTTTTTCGTATGAACTCTCATCAGAACCTGGGGACATAATGATAAACATGGTAAACAAATAAAGGTATCAAAATTTACAAAATAGTTAAAAGCTTATTATGAGATTAGTTACAAACAAACGTTGAGTAGAATGAGCAACTGCGGACGTAAAGGACGACGCTACTGAAACAAAGAAATACCATAAACAAAATCTTTTGTCGGAAAAGCTCAGGCTCAAAGTGTTTGATACAAAGGGCCTAAAGTAGTCTTAGATGAAGACCGATCTACCTTGGTAAATGACTGAAAAACAAAAATATGAAAAAGGTATTTCCTTGCTACACCGTTGGCTTTATAGTCCGCTTGTACGACGGATTTTGACAGCCTTTTACTCTGGTAGAGACTTATTATTGATGTTTCAAATATGCCATGTGCTTTGCAATTCTTACGAATATTATCTTGATAGATTGATACACTTATCTATGAGAAATTGCTTAATTACAAAAGTTCCTTAAATCCCGTTTTTGCAGCTTAGGACTCCTTTGTAATTGACGATGGTGAAAGGTTTTCCTCATAAGACCTCATCATCTACAATAATATCACTGGTGTATTTGGAAAACAGATTGTAACTGTAAAGACATCGTGGTGGTGACCGTTATCTATATGTGTAGTGTACATTTGGTAATTCAGTTATTAAATACAATATAAATTTTCTGAGTATGCGATACACGTAGCAGTACAAATATATAAAAAGCAAGCCATTGTGGTAATGCTCCACTCGTGATAAATATATAATAAATGCTATGTGTCTGCTGAGTGCTTATATATCTCTGGCACTTACGAAGGCTCAAAGACGAAACACAATAAAATATAATTATAACTAATGGATTTCCTCTTACCCACTGAGTGGAGGGGAAAACACGACAAGATTGACTTGAAAATTTCTCACCTTAATTACTGGACTTGATGGTCCAATAGTTAAGGTGTTCGTTTCAAGCCAATGGGTTGTGGGTTCGACTCTCCTCAGCTCCCTTAGGAAAAAAGGCAAGCTATCGTGGTAATGCTCCACTCGTGATAAATAAATTAATATGTCTTACGTATGGAAGATGACCGAATACCAAGGCAACTGATGTATGGCGACCTCAACAGAGGACAGCGAAATGTTGGTCGACCTCTGGCTCGCTTTAAGGACAAACTGAAGATCAATTTGTCGTCTACCATTATTGCGTGTCATGACTTTGAACAAATTGCTTCTCAAAGAAATGAGTAGAGATCTGCTTGTCAGAGGGGCATCAGACAATTCTCTGTACCTGACCTTGACAAACTGCGCAAAAGACGTGCAAAAACAAATGCATCTGCAAGTATTCCAGCTGATCCTTGTGAAGATCTTCCTACTTGCACCATCTGTAGGCGTGTTTGTAAATCTCTTGCAGGACTGAAATGGCATTTACGTTTGAGTAAATGCAAGCATGCAACAACGGATTAAAACATATTTAAGTTGTCTAGACCTCGTACGTCGAATCGACGGGAGAGTCCATCATATATATATATATATATATATATATATATACATATTGCAAGTTAAATTGCAAGCTATTGTGGTAACGCTCCACTCTTTGAGAATTCTATACAATTGCAATGTGTCTGCTGAGAATATGTTTATTTCTGGCACTGATGAAGGCTCAAAGCCGAAACACAATAAATATTAATTAATTAATTTCCCCATACCCACTGACTGGAGTAGCATATGAGAGAATTGACGTCTTGACCATTTTTATCACAAAATAATTTATAATTTAACATAACTGCTGAAAAGGTTTTTTTTAAAGGATTTTTTAAGATAGTTCTCGTTCTTCGGATAATTCAGGATTTTTAGGAAGAGTCGCTACCCTTCTTACGGATCCTCCCTTGCAATAAAAACAATTAGTATATATTACGCTAAACTGTTACCACATATATTGCGAAACTTTATCTTCTATTATCTTTTCAGTACATCATCTTTGAGAAGAAACAATCGCCACTTTCAATGCGGCTGTAATCACTATTAACGAAGTGAATAATACAGTCATCAGATTTCACGGAAGCAAGATTTCTCCAACAGAGAACTCACTCAGTACTCGTCAATGCTTTCGGCATTTAAAAATACAGTTTTTAACTTGTCAACTGTCTTGGTAGCGTTTGATCGGAAATCGTTTATTGTTTGTATGAACCAGGTGATGATCGAGTTTCTGCCAAACAAGAACGTGGTGGCATTTTTTTCCTTTTGGTAAGCAGGCCCTTACCGCCGCGTAGTCGGATGACCTATTTACTACTGATACTTCAAGAAGGCATCCAAAATTTCATCCTCTTTCCAGGTTCACGGCATGCGTGTCCTTGGGAACTGTACAGTGCTACGAGGCAACGAAGGTTGCGAGTCTTCGTTGATGCACTTAGATATTACAACATCGTTTTGATTACTACGCAGTCACAGCCTTTTTATCTCAATGCGCATGCGCAACAGACATTCCACGACGAACAATTTGTTCTTATTGTACCATACATCATAAACAAAGACAGTAAACAGAAAGACACTCAACTACATATGAACCCGGTTAACTAGCAAAAATCAAACATGGGCGAAAAATAAATAAGGAAATTTCTTAATGAATCGCAATTAGACACTTGACATAATGGTCAAAAGAACTGGTTCATCAATACCTGCTAAAATCGTCCAATAGAATTTTCTCGAAGTGATTAACGGTACCAGACACTGCCACGAACCCCGATGGGAAGCATCTGTCCTTCTCTAAGAGATAGGTGTGAGCACGACAATGGGCATGAGAGCGGGGTGGCATAATACAATATTCTATACAACTACAATTCTTATTACAGCAAGAATGTCGATACGTGACTAACGCTCTCACGTTTGTACCCCCTTGAACAAAACAATGAACCTGGAAGCAGCAGGGAATGACATAATATCTGCAAAAATAATCGATTCCCTCCTACAAAGCTCAACAACAAACAGACAATAACAATCGTCTTTGCTCACAAAAATGACATGTCTTCTAAACCTGCCCTCGATTTCGCTGGGCACTGGAAGCTGCCTGGTAAGTGTGAACATATTTTGCTTATCTTCTACAAATTAAAAAAAGAGCTTTGGTTTTCCCGCCAGATTTGTCAAAAAGTTGGCAATTGTTGGTGTCTACCCCAGTTTATGATTACTGTTACTGTCTGAGGAGTATTAAGCATTAATTTACCCGAGTTTAAGGGAGGTACGAACGCGTCTCAAACACTTCAGATATTTCAATATAACTTTTATAATATGAACGTTTGTTGGCCTATAAATTTACCGTTCCTTTAATACGTGAACCATAAACTGAGCCAGTACCAAGCAGCTTGACAAGAGTGCTCAGGTACTCCTATAACTATCTGATCACGCAGATGTCAATTTTGAAGGCAAACTTTTACTTTTCTATGCGCATTTACTCCCTTTCAGGACTACCTTCCAGAGGCAATGTGCAAAATTGGTGACGTCCCTTCTGATGGTTATTCCGCATCTTACAATCACTAGTGAGCGAGCTCAGCAATTCAAAGTTTGGAGCCAAAGAATCCAACCGAACTACCTCTGGTTTTGAATCGAGTGCTCTCCCTCTCACTGTAATCACGCTTAACCGAAGCAGCAAATGTCACGCAACAGACTTACTAATGGATTATAGGCAACAACGTCTAACACGGTGGATCATATCTGGAACACCTATACTAAGTAGCCGATACAATGCGCGGAGGTTACGTGTTATCTCCGGGGGCTTTTTAATTTAAAACCACGACGTGTAACCTATCAACGTAGAGGAAGATGAACTGTTACGAAACCATAACCAAACTATTCTGTAAAATGTGAACATCAAAAGTCGCAATAAAATGGACGAATACTTTGGGAATCAGTATGCCGCTCAAAAATGAACACTTGCCCCATATAGAGAGCCACGTAATGCCTCCTTTTATGCCACCAT
>JAAAKM020006971.1:147856961-147874638 GCA_010016025.2 Alatinidae sp. Z8VKAUB7J3 | reverse complement strand
AGCAAAAGAAATCTCGTTTTTGCAGACGAACGACCCCCCTCTGCCTTGTATCGTCTGAGAATACTTAGCTTTTCTATCCTGTCTTTGCTGGCATAATGCACATGAAGCGAATCGCCCTTTGTGATTGACAGAAAGAGTAAATTACCCTGAAAGTTCATAGATACAGGTTTGGAAAGCTATCGTCTTTAGGTTAAGTTTAAGTGGCAATTGCTTTTTAATTCCGCATTTAGAAATGCACCGGGGACATTCGAGGGTATAGAAGGGAATATTGTAGGCATAGGGTAAATGCTATCTCTATACACTTTCTTGCTAAAACCACTTCCATTAGATGAATATGTATTTATGAAATGCGAAGTTAAAGCGACGTCTTGTACCTCAACGAACCGGTAAAACCGACACCTCGCTCTTGCTTCACCTGTTTTGTATTTTGTTGAGCGACTCCTGCTTAGCTCGTAAAATTCTGTCACACACATTTGCTGGCAGGTATCTGGTATTTAAGTATAGAATGACAAACGCCCTTCTTTCGAAATTTTCAGGGATGGGAATATCTTAAATCATTGAAGTAGATACCCAAGCTTTCTCTCCTACATACCCTGATGTTTTACTTCGTATTTGTAAATTTAATTCCTAATTATTAGTATTTTTCTACAGTGTAGGTACTATAAGGGCCTGAGTAGACATTATTAGATGTTTATTTTGTGGTTGTGGGTTAAAGTAGATTGATGATATTTCATAACATAAGAGTTCATGGGATGGTTTGGTTATTGATCAGTTGGGTGATGTGGAAATTTTCAGATCTTTAAAAGCATCTCCTTTTACTCAGAGCAGTAGGGTATTGGCAGTCACTTATAACATTATTGGGGGTGAGGGGAGTCATTTTTTGACCTACATTGCCTGGACATTTATAGTTATACTCAAGACATCATTAAATCAGGGACAAAATCTCCATTCTAGAGAAGAAATTGAATACTGTTGCTCAACCTGATTTGTCTTTAGGCATATTTGCATCAAGTAATAATTTTTATCTTCAAAAATACCCTATTTGGGGGAAACTGACCAATTGCCCCCAAGTGTCCACAATTTTAGTAAAGTGGCATGAAATCTTTCTTTAGATAATCATGCCTCACCCCTCTAATAGATGCATTAGCTCATGGTCTAGTTTAGAATTAAGTTGAAAATGCTGTCAGTTTCTGTATCATACATCACTAGAGTGTTACTGTTTTACAAGATATATTAGGCTTTGTATTAAAGAATTTTGGACAGAATGACAAGTAGGTTACCATTATAATCCCATGTGGTAGCTTGTCTAGTCCTAAAGCTTTCCAACATCAAGATCAAAGTCCCGATGATTTTCTACAATATATAGCTTTTCACAACACGAAAGCTCTGATAGCTGGTATTCATGTTCTTGCAGCAACACAGAATTGATTGGGTATAGGCATGGGAGCATTCTCAAAGTAGGTTCCCTGGAAAAGAGAACAATGTGACTGTCATAACTTAAAGCAATCAGATGTGCTAAGGTTTGCATGAAAGTTTAGCCTTTTTTGTATTATATATAATTTTGCTAACTGACATAGCAATCTTAGCAAGAAGTAAAAACGATCCACATAAAGTCGATGGGAGTAAGATTGGGTTGGACTAGCATGGGTCCATATGTTTTATATGCAGTATGGTAAAGGTCAAGTAAATATATTGTTCTATCTCTTTTCATGATTAATTCACCTCAATAAATTTCATTGATATTGTTAACATTTGCATACTAAATTACAATTCTGCCATAGTTTATCAAATTGTGCATGTCTATTGTTGAAATTACCTTAAATTTGGTCTGTAACAGGTTTTATGCTGAGGTAAATGCTCTATCAAAGGAGGATGGAGATAGCAAATGGGTTAAAGTTTTTCCAAGTGTTGTTCCACTGTCTGCAAAAAAATGTCAGGTAAGATAAAATATTTTAGAGTAAAGGCTACATATCTATGCATGGGTATTCTTTAATAGAGTACTGCCATGTCCTCTGTACATACCTTTTGACTTCTGTTTATAGTTTTGTTGGTTAGTTATCTCAGGTACCAGTCACTATAAGTCCCATTGATTTTCATTGGTGTGATGATATAACCAGGGCTTATTATGGTAGAATCAAAACGTGTTCTCATTATCATCTTTATTTTAATCTCAGTAGGGGAATTTGTATTGAAACAGTATACCGTAAAAATGCGAATATAAAACCTGGGCTTAAAGAGGTTTGTAACCATTTTTGGTGGGCTTATATGCTGGGGGGCTTATATACAGGGAATCTTATATTTGGAGGGTCTTTTGAGTTAACAGGTGACTTGAGTATTCAAAAAATAACAACATTTGGTGTCCAATCACAGAGACTAATAACAACATTCAGTGCATAAAATCTCACAAAAGAACAATTTAAGTAAATACAGAGGCTCTATATATACTCCCTCCATGTTCATTCAGTATCACTGCCTTGTGCACTACGGTACTGATTTTGGATCCAACACACGGAATCCGGAATATAAGCCCTGGGCTTATATTTGGGGGAGTTTATCTTCGGAAGGATATTTTGGATAGTTTACAGGTGGGCCTATATTTAGGGGGGTTACATTCAGGAGGGCTTATATTCGGGATTTTACATTATATACATATAGAGAGAAAAAGACCTGTTATCAAGATTTTTTGTAGGGATTAGTATCCTATTGCCTAAGTTTAGCAACGGCCTATAATTCCAGAATTTTTTATGGGTAAACTGTTTAGTTCTTTACCAAGTATTTATTTCTTTATATTTTATAATACAAAAACAAATGATGGGGAAACTTATATCAGGAATGTTTACCAATGCCATGTTTAAAATTGAATTTGAAATAAGTTTGCAATTACCCAATGTTGGTGGATAAAAACTGCTTTGTTTTTAACCAGGGCTCAAATGGATATTTCTTGAGAGTATCATTGAAGAAAGATGGGTCTTTACGTGGTATAGATATACCATTGCCAGGTAAATTACAGAAATACTTCTTGAAACTCAATTTTATACATTAAATGTTACCATACCTTGATACCTCTTCATCCACTTAAATCTGGTAGGCAAATCAGCAGGTACAAGGATGAAATGTTATTTTTAATGTCAGTTACAAAATGTATATACGTCAGATGTTGAAGATAATTTTGTGGCAACTACTTTATGGTACAGTCAGCTTAGTCGAATTACATGATTTTACTTTCTGATTGAACCGATGCAGAGAACTAGATTTTGATTCCACTTCCCTTAGTTACTAGCACTTGTAGGTCAACAGTGAAGAAAAATTATTTTACTTATTTAGACTGACTGTATATTGGTTTTCCTTTGTAAATTTTTCCTTTTTGAACTTCCAGGATGCATGAAGTATGAGTAAGATAGGTGGCCTGGGATGAAGGGATACTCCCCCACATATGCCCCATGTAATGGCATCACTTTCCCACTTAGATTCCCACTTAGATAATTCCTATAAGGACAAATTATAACCCCAGGGAATCCTCTGACAAGGAAACTACTATTGCAGCAATTTTTATCTGTGTTGGCAGATAAGATGCAAGCGAATTTTATCCTTGATTATGTCATGTGTGAAGTGCATCTAAATTTGTGTTGAATGAATCTGAGTTTGTCGTCAATAAATCTAAATTTTCGTTGAATGAATTTAAGGTTGTGTGAAATGCATCTAAATTTGTGTTAAATGAGTCTACGTTTGTCGTAAATAAATCTACGTTTTCGTTAAATAAATCTACGTTTGTCATAAATAAATCTAAGTTTTCGTTAAATGAACCTAAGTTTGTGTTGAAACTACGTTGGAATTAAATTGCCGGGTTTTACAATGCTGGACGTACAGATACGTTCTCAAAACCTGTTCAAAAGCTTTCGATATCTTTTTAATCTAAGGTTTTAGTAGGTATAACATAGAGTAACTTCTTGCTGCAGAAAATGGCTTCCATGTTATTCCTTTACAAACAACCTAATTGAAAACCTTTAACGGGAGCAGGTGGGAGGTAATTCCTTAATCTCAGTTGCAACTATCAGAGCTCAAAGTAGAGGCTGTACTTGTCAAAAGAGTTTTGAAGATGATTGAAGGATTATCATCCATAAAAAATAAATATACATTGGACAAAAGTTGACGAATAAGCAATCTTTTAATGGCGGTTGCTTTTGGGAGATGATAAACATTCCCAAGTATATGGTATGATGACACAAGTTACTTATTTGAAACCTTTAGGACTAGGACGTTGTTAGTTGTGTTTATAAAACCTGGCTGATTTTATAAGACAATCCTCTGTGCACTTTCAGTTAGAAGATGCTCTCTGTTGACGTTACATTCTAAAGTATACGTTAGGGACTTGTGTATTGAGCAAACGGATGTGAAAATTAACTGTCTAAGATGTTCATCTGTAAAAACGACAATTTATATGTTCTAGTATTCGATTGAAACTCCCGACGAAGGAACATATAGGACGTTTTCCTATGTTTAATATGACCCCGGAAAGCTATTAATTGCAGTTTGCTGGTAAGAACGTTAACCACGAGGCGACTACAACCTCCGACACATACAACTACTCATACACAACAAAGCTCTACCTTCAAGCATTACCGTTCAATTGTGTGCGGCAGTATATTTGTAACTCTTGCTTCAACAACTAAACGTGACCCGCCCAAAATGCATATTGTTGAATAATTGTTTTATTAACTTGGTGCCTATCTACCATCTGAAAGTATGGTTCTTGGGTCAACTATTCTACTAAAGTACGATACAGTTGTTTTCTTGATTTGCGTTTTATCGTGTTGCTCTTTTTAAAGGTGTAATGCTGCTGTTGCTGCCGATTGATGATTTTTCTTATAAAGTCAGTATAAAGTATTAAAAATTAGAATAATACACAAGGCTTTACTATTAAGTTATATGCAAAACGTAAGTTGATCCATACAGAGGATAAGGTTTATATATTGGGGGAGGGAGGCTCTCCACGGACAATTTTAGTATTTCATGGGGGATGTGGAGAGAATGAGTTGGCTACATTCTATTTGTTAATGTCAGTTTTCTTTTAATGATCTGCATTATTTGAGTAGAATGCGACAAAGTACCAACATATCTCTTTGTCAGAAACTGTTAGAGCAGAGTGTGGTTATAGTTTGTACATATCGTATCAATTTTAGATGTGGTGCCTTGAGTACTACATAAGAGTATTTTAGATTGTCTAGCTATTTATTCTTTGTTTACTTAAGTCGCATTTCGTAGCGTTGGGTGTCAAAGCCAAGCCACTTGTTAGCTAAGTTTGACAACCGTGCTTAGAGTTGTTGATCCCTGGTTTGCAGTATCAGAACAAACTATTTCATGCTTATCCTATATATTCTCCCCCTTCTGACGAACAGTAATCCTGACATAATAATAACAGTAATTTATTTACGCAGACGTATAAAAGAGTGCACTATAGAAAGTTTTAAATGATAGAAATTTAACTCATTGACAGTTTAATTTTAAAATAAGTGGTTTGAATTTTAAATGGAAAAACAAGAGTAATCAGAAAGAGCTTGAACAGATTTCAAGCAACTAACGTAGACGTAGCTTTCCATCTCGTTTTCTACCTCTAATACCATATTTGCCTAATACTTTATCTTAAAATATGCCTAACTTGTACCCTGGTAACAACAAGAAAATCAAGTCTAAAAAGTAGAGATTTTTAGCGAACAAAAAAGTTTACATTGCCACATTAATACGTTTAAGGGCAAACCTCGTCCAACAAGCTATTTTAGCAATTTCAAATAATAAGTTGCTCAAATATGTTATTCAATCAAAGGATAAAATACCAACCAAAATTTCCTAAAGTTGTATTCTTTGCGTAGCCATTTTTTCCAGAATGACGTTAGTGGAAGTTCATGTCGATTGAGTAGTTGGCGTTCTAATGCTTACAAGGTGAATAAAAGGATTTTATTGGAAATGGAATTGTGTCAGTATATGTAATATTAAAAAATGCTAGGGCAACCTTGAATGTTAGCAGAAGAGACAAAAAGAACAAGTGGTTAATTTGGCATGAACCTATGTATAGGGAAAGGTAATATAAGGAACTCACATCAGTCTTTGACTATAATTAATCAGTATGTTGGCCAGTATGATGGAGGGTTTGTGTGGTGCATGTTATCGTAGTGACAAAGGGAGAACATCAGAAAGATTACAACATTTTGAATCTTGTTCTGCATTTCATGTTATTGCTATTTTTCAATAAAATGCTCTATTTATGCCGCCAAATACTCCCTGTATATGTACAATTTTTGTTTTAGCACCAAGAGATTTTTTTTGCTTTACCAATGGTTTAACCCACAGTGGAGTTCTGGAACAATATTGGAAGAGATCAAATAATACAACTGATTGTCTATTTTAAAAAATGTAAATTATATTTATCCTAGTTTTTGTGATAACCTGAAAACCTCAGTACAAAGCAGGTTTTAAGTAACATCATGGTTTTTATTTTGACAGTAATCTATGGCCAGTGTCTGGGAAAATAGCTGAATCAAATGATTCATAAAGGTAGGTTCAAGTTGTTTTAGTACAGATCCAGAACTTATTTATTTATTGAAATATATCTTCAGCTCAGATAATGTATGTACATAGGTAGTAAATATAGTTGCAATTCTATAATTAATGGAAAGATGGTTCACCAAGCACAATCATACTTTTGTTGGAAGTTATTCTTTTGTTTAGATAGGCTTCCTGTATTGGTCAAAGTCTTTCCATTTCAAGCAGAGTCACTGGTCTCTTTCCAATCTAATGCAATACTACTCTGATGATACCACGAGCTTTGCTGAAAGTGAAGTATTGCTTGTTCACGTTTTAGTATGGTTTGAAATAATAAACGTTTCAAAAGCTTTGGCATTAAATTTATGCCGATTTGCATGTTTTATATGACCAAAGACATATTTTGTGGTACTCATAATAGTTCGGTAGAGTCGTAAGAGAGTATGTAGCAAGAGCAAACCTACCACACAGTCCATTCGTAAATAACGACTCTGTAATACAAGGAAATATTTTTTCTCTCACTTTCGCTTTTCTTTACACTAGAATCGTTGGGAAAGTATTAGAGTAAGTGAAAGTACCACCGGAAAAGATTTAACAGAATCTCTGTTTGAAGGTAGCATTCTGATAAGAGAAAAAGAAAGTTTTGTTGGTGTTTGCACAAAATTCTCCTTGTAAGACCATAGAGAAACCCTCCTAAATAGAACCAGCATGTTCTAATTTCATAAATCCAACATTACGGTGTGCTAATATGCACTTTAAAAACTTTGAATGTTCTAATAGTAGCAAAATCCAAGAGAATCATTATTCACAAAGATTCAGTTATTAATTTCTCTACAAATACAAAAATTATAATTATTCGATGACTTTGACATTTTTGTGCAATAATTTACCATTTGTTCTCTGGAAGACATTTGGTATGAAAATCTGTAATCAAAATATTCAACAACAAGGTATGGTTGCTATGGCAGCTGATATCCTAGGATCATCTTCGCGCTGTATTACAAATATTATAAATTGCCTTGTTTGTTTTCGAGTTCGATGTTTTGGGAGACCCATCCCTAGGAATTACACGGGATTAAGTAGAACTTACGTTTCGTCCACAAAATTTTCCTTTTGCATTTGCGAATGTAAATAACAGCATGCATGTCTCCATTAATCCGTAGATTTTCCCAGCTTCGAGTTGCAAAGTTAAGCATCTTTTTATCTCTCGCATTTACCCTCAAGCCGAACGCTGTTTCCATTTTGGTTGATTTTTAAGGCTCATAGCAAGGATCACACAGCAAAATCTTTTAACCATACAAATATTTTACCAGAAAATCGATCGTTTAAAGCGAAGCTTTAACTTTGTTTCATTCGAGAACAGTTTGTACCGATTATCAATCAAGGCAACTTAAATAAAACAATCCTGATATTAAAAGTCTATCACAACTATTTGGAAAAGATCATTCTGGAATTCTGGAATCTATTGACGTACGAATATTAACATTTAAAAACGAATCATAGGCCTACGTACCTGGTTCCGAAATGTGAGAGAATCCAATGTCAGCAATAATTACAGAAAAAGTATTGACGTACATAATTGAAGTGCATAGTAAAGCTTAATATAAACTCTTGCAATCATTGTTTAAATTAGAAACGGATTAGGAGAATGAATAGCGGCGTTGTGGTGGGATTTCGGGAACTTGTCTCCCAACTTGACTCGATCGAATTTCAATTTGTCCAAATCTGATAAGAAAAATGGAGACTTGGGTACTTGTGATGGTCTTTTAAACTAATTGTAATCCTTGTCAACTCGAGTACTTTCATCCATTAGTTGCAGGCACTCTTGTAATATCTTAATGATGTCTCAATGATTAAGTTTACGTATGAAATACGGTGGTTGCTGTTGGAAGTTACAAGAGCTGGTGCCTCTACCTAGGAACATTTTACCATTTAAGCACTATTCACATCACAAGCCTGAATTGCAAAGATTTCCCTTCCCAAAGGCAAAGGTAATGCACTAATATTGTATAGCAAACGAAATTGTGCAGCTGTTTAGCAGAAAAAAGCATTGGTTATCGGTTTCTTTAAGCGAAGTGGTATTTCCTTGTACACACTGCAGTGTTTGGTGACTACATGATTAATTTAGAACAGCATGTATAGCAACAGAATTGCACAGAAATGTAAAAACTTTTTCCCTTAAGCTTAAGAATGGATGGCAAAGTTTATCATGCGATGAGTCTCTGTCTTTTAGATGAGTGACAAAGACTCAAGACATGATAAACTCTATCATCTGTTGCAATGGCTGAGTCAAAAAGTGTTTTATAAATTAACGGGCAAGAACAATTAATCAGCAGACATCAATTGTCTAAAAATATTGCCGATCGAATAATAATAATAATAATTTGGGGGAATCAAGCATTACGGACATAAGCCAGTTCTTACTGTGGTTTTTTTCAAATTAACTTTCAAATAATATGACTATGGAAATGTCCCACCAAGTGAAAAAGTACCACTCAGCGTTAGATAGGTTACTACAATCACCCGTTAAAAGCATATCTAAGTAAGTGTTTTGCTCTATAAAATGACTCAATAGTTTCAGGTCACAATTTCGACAACTAACACCTTTTGTATTACTAAATTTTCATCCTTGTTGCAGGAAAGCAACTTTTTTTCAAAGGAAATTAACTAAAGTATATGATAAGCGGAGCTTTTTAGTGTATATTAACCACTGTGACATGATAGGCTCCAAATTAAATATTTTTCAGCTTTTCAGGTATACATTTTCATAGCATATCTTTCTTCTTTGTTTGGTAATATCATAATGTCTACTGTGTAAAAGTAGTTAAAGTGTTAAAGTACTTTCACTCTGCAGCATTCTATGTATGTATGTATGTATGTATGTATGTATGTATGTATGTATGTATGTATGTATGTATGTATGTATGTATGCATGTCACACACACATAAACACACATTCACACGCGGGATTTGTAGTCTTTTAACAATTTCCACCCCATTACCGAAACTAGTAGGGTTCCCCGTTAATTTGGGACTCGAAGGTAAAGTTGTTTAAGATTCTTAGCATTCTTTGGAATTTGAAGTAATTGCTTTTACTATCTAGTCCTCAAAATAGCAAAAATGGGTGCGGAACACGGGTTGGTGGGGCTTGGGGGCGTTTGATCAACCCAGAAGCCTCTAAGGGGGCGGCGCCGCTAAAAAGGTTGAGAACCACTGATATAGCCTATACCAGGTGAGGCAAGTTAGAAATACTTTTTGACTAACGAAGGATTTTAAGAATAAACGGAAGGTGCACAGTTCAAGTAATCATGAAACGAACAAGTATACTCCATGAAAAAACTAGCCAATAACTGATACATAACGAGTAGTAGAAACTACAGGAGCAAGAATATTTTAAGACTCTTGTAAACACAACATTATCATTATCATCATCATAATAATAATCATCATGATCATCATTGGCCGACTTGTGTCGGAATATCTCCACACTGCACGGTTTACCTTTGCTTGATGTAGATCTTTCACTGGGATACCAGAGTCGGGAATGATAGTATCTACATAGGTGAGCTTTCGGGAGTGAACTTTTCTAGAAGGCTTCCACAGTAGAAGTGAGGATATTACTTCTTTATCCGCATGTTGACGGTGGACAGCATACTCGAAGCGGCGTTGACGAAGCACATTGGATATTCTGTAGAGATTGCTGTGTATCTCATTGAGGGTAGGAGGGGAGGATGTAACAAACATAAAAAAGGTGGTTGCAAGATTAACATTTGCAAAAAAACACGATTCTTTGTGTTATCACAAGTTTCTGATGTCTTTCACATCATTTGTGAAAGCAAATGAGATCGTAATGCAAGAAAAAATAAAGTTAAAAGACGCGAGAAAATACAAAGCATTCCAAACAACAGGCGCGTTCAGGGTAGCATATTAGATCAACAGGCAATCGTGAATTAAGGATGTGGAAACATTTAAAGCATTTTACCTGTATCCATGACTTGAATGTGTACTCCAACTGCTCTTTTCTAGAAGACTGCTAATTACAAGACTATAAGGGAATATGGTTTTTAAGTGAGTATTTTGTTCTTTTTACTAAGAAATATTTGTTTTGAAAAGAACACTAGAGAAATAGGAAAGCATGTCACCAATCGATGATGCTTACTAAGAAACACTTGATGGAACCTTCAATAAACATTGCTTTTATGTTCGTTGGTATTCTTTTTGCAAAGAAATATGACTATGGCAGGTGTGAAACATGATTTCTTAAAATTTGTTCAATTGCTGAACTTCATCTTATAGTTTTAGCAAAAAGCCTATGCCCGTATAAGGACGTGAAGAGCCCATTCTCTTACTTTTAACCTGCATAATCCAAGTGTTATTTCTAGAATGTCATCATAACTTTTGCACTACTTCAGGGCCCATACTTTGATTGGCCCATAAACAACAGTAAACGTATTTTAGTTTCTTCTGTCAGTTCCTGAGTTTAAACTCTGTTCCTAACAACCAGTCATTCGTACAATACATTCATTTAGCTTCCAATGTCTTAAAGACGTCACAGTTCAGCAATGTACCAGCACTTAAGATACAGTTGGAGACTGAAAGGTTATTGTGTCCTGACGAACGGAGTCATAGATGGGCGACATCCCTAATAACTATACCACATTCATCTGCTTATTCTAGAGAACTCTACTATTAACGTTTGTGGGAGAGGTATTGCTGCATCTCAGAGTTAAAGACTTAAAGAGGTCGCTATTGTGTCTTCAACAAGCCATTTTATTGCGTAACGTATTTTGTATAAGTATTTTGTAGACTTTTATGCAGATATGCTCCTTGAAAGTAGCACTTTGTAGTCCTTGATCGAATATTGAAGCCTACATAACGGACTTCGAAACGATTCTACAGTCATACCTCGCTATCTCGACATCCCGTTATCTCGACACCTCGCTATGTTGACATTTTTTCTTGGTCCGCTCATTTTTGGAAGTTTTAAAAATATATTTTCCCTCGCTGTTTCGATCCTAACTCGAAACCTTGCTATCTCGACACAAATTTTAAGAAGAAATTCTTACATTTGCAAAAAGGGTTAAGTTTCAAATTCGTCTAAAAATCTCTTCAACACAATTTGGCACCTATCCTACTGTTTCCAATAAAAATGTATATTTAATTGGGCAATTTTGGCTAAATGCGAGCCGAGTATGCAAATGCCTTGTAAATTGGACTTAGTAGGACAAGCCTGGTACATCCAGGTATTACAAAAACAATTGCCAAACATCCATGAATTATAGTTGTTGAATTATCGTCAAGCGTGTTTTTTACTTTACTTCACTTTTCTTCATTTTCCACTCAAAATTGAAGGTAATAAATGTTTTCTAGTTTTCTCGTTTCTGAAATTTTTAATTGGAAATAAGGTATGGCTAAATCACTTGCCAAAATAATTTTAAAGTCGTAAAGGACCTTAATACGATAAAGGGAGCAGGCACTCAGGCTGTCTAACATCAGTGGATTCATAGAAGTTAAATCGTTTCTGAAGGCGCCGGATTTTGAACCTCGTCATCTCGGCACCTCGCTATCTCGACGTATTTTGGGACCCCCTAGGGATCTCGAGATAGCGAGAGATGACTGTATTTCCTTTTATCTTAAGATGCGACGGCCATAAATTTCCCCAATGCCTTTATCGTCCAAATAGTTCACACTGTTTATTAAATTGTCGGCGAAGCAGAGATTTTGACAAATGTTGTTTGATATTTCCCAAGACCTTGTTGGTGGTAGTTGCAGTTGCATATACATAACAAACACAGAACCTAATACTCTAATTTTATCATTCAAAGACTGCTCCACTGTCATTCAATTGAATCTCAATCCCATATGACCTACAGGAGATTTTGTTTCTTGCGTATAAACAAAAAAAGTATAATAAGAAACTTTTCAACTTTAATCTGAAGTTACTGAGGCCATTCATCTTTGTCAACCTCAAAGCTGCTTTAAAAAATTTCTTTAATTAGTATTTAAGTCACCTTTATTAGCAGTTACGTTTCTTATTTAATAACTTACAACAACGTAGATGAAGTATTGGTATTTCTCTACTCTTCCATTGATGCAGTGCAGTTGTGATTACATGATATAGAGCTAAAAGTAATAAAATGATATTTAAGTCGTTTCAATTATATTACCATGGATTTACTGAAAGGAGAAATATAATATGTTTCTAACTGATACCACTTCAAATTTTTTATGAACATCTTGTATCTTAAAAATTACTATAAAACCAACACTGTCTGGAGTAAAAGTAGCTTGACTTTAATTTGTCTTCTGAATGCCCCACAGGAGAGGCTCTACAGAAGACTAGTTCCACACTGGCAAATTATCTTTCTGAAAAGTCTGAAGTCAAAATTTCAAGTACTAAGAGAGAGATTTATAACTATGAGATAATGATACAAATGACTCGATAATGTAGAGGAAGCCATTGTAATTTGACCGAAGTGAGCTTTATTGCCTCTTATTTAGAAAAATCACAGAGCAAACAAGCGGCAGAGCTCCTGGTGTTCTACCATAGATGAAGTAGACAGTCTGCTATCCTATATAGTCCGCTCTTCCTTCAATGCAAATGTCAATTTACATAAAACTTTTCTAAATTATAGAAAACATCAATGAGGGACAACGGCGTGGTCTGTCTGAGGTTAAAGAGATCATAGTAAATATTGAAGCAATTTATTTATTTGTAGTTGGGAGCTTAAATTTATTAGATAACACACCAAGGCCTCATACTTGCTTTACTGTACTTTGTACCTTCTACACTTAAAGGAGTTGACCTCCTTAGCTGTTACACTGGAATCAACTGTAATTAAATCCAGTTCAAACGTATAAATGTTTTAAATACAGATAGAGCGCCACTGAAGCTACAAGTCGACTTTAAAAGCAAAATAATGTTGCATGCTATTTGCATTCAATCGAGGAAGTGTATGCTGCAGGTAATGTACACTTGCGAAACATAAAAAGAAAGAAGTAATGGACTTAGACTGCAGCCTTGAAGGATACCAGAGATATCCGTAACCCTTAAACTGAACTGAAGTATAAAATGTTGCCCATATATTGTGATGCTTTGCCCTTTATTGCTTCATTGTTTGTGTTACCATGTGTACTGTTGATGCGATTATATTGGAGACACTGGATTTAAAAGAGGATAATGGAGAGTATGCCTAAGGTAGAATAGTTTACAAAAAACATGTAATATAAGCAGAGAAACTGTGATTAAAGGAGAAGAAAATGAAGAAGAGAGATAAAAAGGGAATCCTGCACTTATCAATACTCCTTTTGATATTACTATTTTTTAGAAAATATTTTGCGTATACAAGAAATGGGATCCAAATGAGTTCTACATCATTTCTTATAACAGAAATGGCAATAATGCCTATACAAGAATACCCAATGATTGTATCTTTTAAGTAGATTTCTGAAGAGATCTACTATAATACTAAACAAGTGAACAGTATATGGCTAAACTATACTCTTAGAACGTACTATCAATATTTAACAAGACCTCACTATCTTAGACACTTGATAACAAGAACATTTCTTTAATAGCATATATTATTTTAGACCATTGATTTTGAAAGGACTTTGTCGTTGCATTAAATACTGTGATGTTGTATTTTTGTTTACCGTGTTCAAAGTATTGGAGCAGGAATAAAGAATTCAATGACTCTACGAAGACATAAAATGTCTCTCTCAGCAACAAATGTAATTTGACAGCTTTCGAGATAAAGCAGGTATTAAGTTCAATCCGATAGGTCTTCATGTATGACTCCAACTACCTAAATATCAAAAGAATCATAATTTAAACAAAAAATATGGCAGTTGTCTGATGCTACTTGGAAAGATAAAGGCTGCATTGCAAAGAATAGAATTCGTTAGATAAATCTCACTTAATAATTGAATTTATCAATAAAGTAAAGCATTTGATAGTTGTTTTCATATAGAAGACAAGCATACTCTACATGACCTATGTTGAGGCATGAGTTAAATCGAATCAACTGTAAGTTACGTGCTAAGAAGAAATGAGATTACATTTGCCACCTCGATGACAGTTTGTATTAAGCTGAACCCTCTTGTGAGGCTAATCAGAACTGTAAACCGCAGTTTGAGATGAACATGAAAATGTGTAGTAGTTTGACGAAGGCTGACCTCGATGCTGAAGCTTACTCTCAGCAAATTGTACTTTGCAAGGTAAGAAAACATATGGGGGAAATTGAAATGAAAACAATTTCTATATTAATGTTTACAACTTTTCTTCCACGTCCAAATGCACTAGATAAGGGAACACAGGATACGTTATTGCTCTTTCCCAACATTACATTGAGCAATGTACAACTAACATGCGCTGTTAAAAGAGCTGATCGGAAATGAGGCCACGTTTCCCACTAGTGAAGTAGATCGAAAAGTGGAATCCTAACAAAGCAACCTCTTATCCGCGGTCAGAATCCGATTTGGTAGTCTTGACTTCAAGGATTATACATTTTAATAATTTTAGACTTTCTTTCGTCACTTCGTCTCCCAATGTACTTGGTGCTAGCATATTTATAAATGACTGATTAAGGTAAACGTATTTAGTGAAGATGACGTGTGGATCAAATGAAGTTTGGGCAGTTGCCCGAAACAAGTATCATATTCATCGAGAAGAGAAGATTTGAGTTTTGAAAAGAACACTAGAGAAGTTGCAAATATGTCATATATATACATATATATATATATATATATATATATATATATTCTCAGCAGACACATTGCAATTATACATAATTCTCAAAGAGTGGATCGTTCACTAACCTTAATTTCAATGTTCTGTACAACTGCTTTGTAGGTAGATGATGTACTATTTCCAAGCATCAGTTCTGTCTCCATCTTGTTAAGACGTTTTCTCGTTGTGATATTCCGTACATTCAGAAGCAAGTTTACTGTGACTGCTTTTGCAGCTGCAGATTTAAAAATAATTTTCCGTCGTAATTTTGACTTCGTATAACAAAAATACCATCAAAGAGGATATAGTTTGTGGTGCAAAACAAGAGGATTGCATGACAGCGTCCATTACAACAAGATTTACTCAACAAGCCTAGTTAGAAAACGAATTCTTTTTGTCTGCATAGCAAAGGTTTTCTTGCTTTTATGTGGACTTACTCCAGAACGACCGAATGAAATGCAAACCTGGCCTTTCCTGTAATACGGAAGCAATCGTCCGTGTACACTTTGGCACAGTCTGGGTTCTCAAGCAAGTACTGCATTAGGCAGAGTCACATTGCTTAGTTGTGTTTTTAGTCTTTGGACCCCGAGGTGGTTGTTTCCTTTTAGGAGTTGATGTTTGGCAAATAAACGATGGTACATGCAGTAATAAGAAAGCATATTAAACAAACAGACTGCGTAAAAAGGGGGATTTGGTAGTCTCTCCCTTGCAAGCCAGTCAGCGTATAGATGTATGAAGAAAAGGGTACTAGATGAAGAAGAGCAAAGCAATAATCCATGAGGTAGGAATTCTCCTTTGACTTAAAAACGTTCAAGACATATGCAGATGCAAAACACTCAGAGGTCAGCAAACAAAGGGCAAATAGCTTCAAAATATCTGTACGAGATTACTAAAATTATCTGGGATTGTAAAATTAAGAGATAGTTTGTTATTAGAAGGTTATGAAACGATTTCAGTGTTTATTGAGAATTGATCAAACGAACTCGAAAATTCGATAATTCGAACCATTTTTATTGGTTCTATAAAGGTTCGGTTTATCGGGAATTTACTGTACCTACGTCACTTTGGAAAATCTCAACAACGAAATATGTGTCAGTTTCACCTTATTTAGTGGGTTTTTTTCAAAAACTGTAAGGAAATGCAAAACCTCCGGGAAGGCAATTGATATCCTGTACGTACCAAACTCGCAGTATGGTCCGTGAAATCCCATTTTGCAGTGACACTTTTCAATTCCATCTGTTTGGTTGCAGGTTCCTCCATTTTGGCATGTTTGTGTCAAACAATCAGTATCTAATAGAGCGTAAAACGGATACCAAAAGTTATCACATTGTATCTGAATTATATAGTAACATATGCATTATTAAAAGTGATAGGTAAGTGGGTGCAAACCCTTTTTCTTAGGTAGTTGTAGAGAATTGATTTTTCTCAAATTGATGACTCTTGTCATATACAGCATTAAATCTATCTATCAGAAACAGATTCTTATGGACGTTTCAATGCAACATGTGACAAGTGTCAAGCTACATGTGACAAGTGCCAAGTTGCTGGTGACAAGTGCTAAGCTGCATGCGTCGAGTGCCAAAGTTGCCTGTTATAAGTGCCAAGCTACATGTGCCAAGTGCCAAGCTGCATGTGATACGTCTCTAGCTTCATGCGACAAATATAAAGCTGCATGTAGCTAGTGCCAAGCTGCATGTGATACGACTCAAACTACAGGCGGCAAATGCCAAGCTGCATGTGACAAGTGCCAAGATCCAAGTGACAAATGCCAAGCTAAATGCTTTAAGTGTCAGGCTGTATGCGATACCTCTCAAGCTACAGGGACAAATATAAGCTGCATGTGACAAGTGACAAGTTGCATTTAGCGGTGAAAACTAGCCGTTTCTGCAAATATTAGGGTCGACTTAATAATTGATATTGATGTCTTAAATGGGTGGTAACCAGGTTTTGGGTCAATTTGGGGGATATGGTAAAATTGCTTCCATCGTGAAGCAGTTGCTAGATGCCAATTTACCATAGAAGAGAAACCGTGTTATAATCGGGTTTCCTATTTCCTCTGAAAAAGTAACAAAATACAACAACTTTGAAACAGGACTTACATGTAATTGACAGGTTGAATATTGCACTAGCTTTTCCTAGAATATTTCTTGCAATACAAGTGTAGATGCCTGCCATGGTCCGTTTCACAGAATGAATTGCCAGACTGCTTCTATTGGCTGCTGTAGAATTGCCTGGACCGAGCCACTGAACTTGTGCCAGCGGGTAACTTGTGACACTACATTGAACCATAAGTTGTGATCCTTCGTCGACTGACATCAGATGGGTTGTATTGACTGAGGGCAGATCCAAATCTGGAAGAAAATATACTAATGTAAGCCAGGGCTTCTAAAACAGGTTCTTGCACTCCTT
>JAAAKM020006971.1:147831688-147856861 GCA_010016025.2 Alatinidae sp. Z8VKAUB7J3 | reverse complement strand
ACTGAGGGCAGATCCAAATCTGGAAGAAAATATACTAATGTAAGCCAGGGCTTCTAAAACAGGTTCTTGCACTCCTTGGGGCTACGAGGTAGCATTCCTGGGGTGCATGATAACTATGCATGCGTGGATTTAGTTCTCTGTTTTTGATCAAGACAAATCTAGAAATGTCTTGAATGCAGAACACAAATCTACTGATTGCTGTTAACGACAAAGTGCTGCGGAGCGAGAAACTTTGAAAAAAGAAACAGGAACGCGAGGGGTCATTAAGTGTCAATCGGGTTCTTAAAATGAAAACGTTAGTGCTTCAGTTTGAAGAAATTTGAATGAATGGCTAGCAAATTTCTATGGTGTTTCTGTAACTTAACTTATGCAATTATTTCCTTTTCCATAATTTTCAGTTTTGTTTTGCATACTAATGAAATTTAATTATCCTAATTTATTCTGAAATTAATTATTGGGTTACATTTACTATGCTTTAGTATTGTTGACGTCTGTAGTTAATGAGTACTCAAGTATCAAAATGCTTTCTTGTGACTTTTTGGACGATTTAAAAAAAGAGAAAGGTGTTATTGAGCTGAAACTTAAAGAAAGTGTACGAAGTAACAGTATAACCAATGACCTATAATTCACTAACGAAATTCAAATAAAAAATCGGGAAGCCCCCTCATGTGTCTGTTAAACCAGTTCGACAGTCGTCTTATGCCGCCTCCTTCTATGTTACGAACGCTTCAAGAGGGTAGGTGTTGCCAACTTGTCAAACCACAGCATTATAAGTAGCAGTGACTATATTATAGATCCTTGTTTATACTTGTACTTCGTACACTGTCTTTTAAGTTGCAGCTCAATAACATCTTTCCCTATTTGTTGGATAAGACATCAGAGTGAACACACAGTTTTTTTGCGATACAAAACAAGAACATTTCACGAAATATCGAAAACAGTTTATAATCACTGATCTCAAAAGAAGACTTTTTTAGAGATCAGTGTTTGTACTTGAAAGCTTCTTTCGTCTGACACTTCTCAGGGTACAATCGTCAGAAATGATCGAAATGAAACGTGCGAAACAATAAAGGCAACTGCATTTTTAAAAGAGCGAATCAGAATTCGGACTGCCTGAATGCCTTGTGTTTTTGGACCAATCAACATCCACTACCACGAGATTAATTGAATAGGCCTAATGAGAAAACGAATTCTTTCTGCCTGCATAGCAAAGGTTTTCTTCTTTTATGTGGACTGGCCAAAGAACATCAAGCATTAGTGATGCGCTTTCACGCCATGCACTTCCTTTGTACAAACGTGCACAGGATTTTTATGGGAGCCGAAGCACTTTAAGACCAAATTCACTTTCTGACGTCACTTTGGCTGGTCGGAAATCAAACCTATGTCCCCTGCCCTTAGGAGCTTGGAAACTACCCATCTTAAGCGACGGCTTAAAAGCAGCATTTAAAAGAAAGTAACTTATGCTAGCTCTCTCAACTTTTAGCAAAGAATTAAACTAATCGAGGCTTAATAAAACAATGAAAATTCAGCTTTCAAATTAGACATACTTACATGCAACTGATAAATTTAGAATTGCAGCTTTTGCTCCTAGTATGTTCGTGCTGACACATTTATACATTCCTGAGGTAGAACGACGGACGTTTGGAAAATGCAGTTTTGTGCCATTGATGATAATGGAGCTGTTAGCGATTTTCCAATGTATGTGTGGCGAAGGTTTGCCAGTAGCAAGACATTGAACGGTAAGACTGTGTCCTTCTCTGATTAACAACATTGATGAGACGTTCAACTGTGGGAGACTTAAGTCTGCACGAGAAAAAGTGGAGCTGAGGAATGACTTGACGTAACGTGGTCATATGTAACAAACAACACTGGAGAGAATACCCAGAAGCAGGCGGCGAATAAAAGAATAGGGGTAGATTTATACGATCTCAAAAACGCCATAAACACCCAAATTATTACTAAAGAAATATACAGGCATAGCTAACTACGGGCCTGAAACCTTTCTCCACAATATGAAACAACTAGTGCTGGGAAATCCAGAGCCTTGCACAAGATAGCAAAAACTGGGAAAACATGATTTGAAATGTTAATTTTGAAAAGAACACTAAAGGAATAGAAAATATGTCACCAACGGAGATCAAACCCTTTTCAAATGCTCTCTTCTCAATGATACCTTCTAACCTCAGTGGGTTTTGGACAGATAGACAGGGCGGAGGGCAGTCTTTTCTCGGTCACGTCACACGGCGCAGAGAGGCTGATTTCCAATTGGGTTGATCTGGATGTCGATGTCCACCAGTGAATGGCTGTGAGTTAATTTCCTGACTAGAGAATCAGAGGATGTTAACATGGGAGGTCACCTAGCTCAGTTGGTAGAGCGTCAGGGGTCACGGGTTTGATCCCCGGTGGTGACATATTTTCTACTTCGCTAGTCTTCTTTTCAAAAGAAATTATGATTCATGGACATCGTACAGTGAAAACAAGACCAACAAACTATACGTAAGACGCCAAGAAATGAACTACAATTTAGACGACGTTTCGCCATTTCTTCAAGACTTCATCAGGTATTCGTACATTCGCGTTGGGACCTCCAGTGTACGAAGACCTGAGGATGTCCTGAAGAAAAGACGAAACGTTGTCCAGATTGTAATTTCCTTATTGTGTGTTATTTATGATTCGTGGAGTGGTCGCCCACGATGAGAGAAAAACGACACAAACTTATTACTTACAGTTAACATCCAATGTAAAGTTTGCCGAGACTTTTAACTGTCCTGGAATGCTGGCAAGGCAAGTATAACGACCAGTATCATGCTTAGAGATATTCAGAAGACGAAGAACTGGGTTGTTTGTAATGTTCTTGCCGTTCTTGTCAACCCACCGTTGTTTGGCATTTGGAAAACTAGCCACCTTGCACAATACCAGTATCGAAGACCCTTCGGTTCTTACTACTGTACCACTAGTGTTAATGTAAGGTTGATCGATATCTAATGAAACAGAAAGAAATAATGAAATTACAAAGGCTTGTGTGGGAAACTCAAGTCCAGGCGCGTGGGTAGTAGGAAACACTAGGTGGTAGTAGTTGCTGTACCAAAAAACCTTGAATTTTTCAGATTTGCAATAAGTTTGAAGGGATGAGCAATATTTGCCAGTAGTTTTGGGAGGCATTTCCTTTAGACTCTCCTTATGCTACGGGGCTAGATTAGTATTGTCTCGTTTGCTTCGCTATAAGCCACTAACGAGTATTCATAAGGACAAATACGTTAAGGGAACTTTGAAATGAGCAGCGATTAGGGGTAGTACAAGTCAATATAGCCTTTGATATGGAGCTGGAGAGAAGCTAAGAAGAGCGCTGATGGACGGTGGACGATGGACGATGGACGATGGACGATGGACGATGGACGATGGACGATGGACGATGGACGATGGACGATGGACGATGGACGAATACCAGAGAAATAGAAATATGTCACCATCGGAGATCGAACCCGTAGCCCACGGCGTGTGCTCTACCAACTGAGCTTGGTGACCTCCGATGTTAACATACTTCTATTTCTCTAGTCGCCACATTAGCTCCCAGTCACCCACCGGTGGACATCGACATCCAGCTCAATCGGATTTGATGCCCGGTTGTGACATGTTTTCTATTTATTTGGTGTTCGTTTCGAAACTGACATTTCAAATCCTCACTTCTGGATTAGTTTTGTCTTCATGGTTCAAAACCCTGTTCAGACCTTTTCAATATCTGTCCGACTAGTCCTAGTTTTAGTAAGCATTCTGTCATCCATTTTGAGCAAAACGTCTCTTGTTTTTCATAAACATATTTCGGCCTAACTCTATTCGAGATCAAAATCCTCTTTGCCTTTTCCAATAGAGTAGCAATACAGGAACTTACACGCGGGCACTGGATTCTTAAATTCAAAGACAAAATACAATATTTAATATGTTAAGTTTGCACATATTTGAAACCGGTTCTCATTGCCATAAATTTCATGTATCAATGAAACCTGTGATAAAGTCAAATATAGATCATTAAATGTAGGTAAAGATGCAAAGCATTTAAAAAGCATGAAAAACTGATCACCTTTATAAGAATACAAAACCGACCAACTTTCAACCAATTTGGGCAAAATAGAGGATATGGATGTGGTGGGGTATGCATGCGTACCCATGTCCACCATGTAATAATCCATTTTGAAAGAGCATTTCTTTTCTTGATTCACACAACGTTACTTAACTTCTCGATTCACAACACCAGAGGTAAGCGTTCGAAAGTGGAGACACCATAATTTCTCTTCGGTATTTGATACATTTGATCATGATCTACTTTAGCTAGAGACGACCATGGGCCAATTTTGATACTTCCAGCTTAAGGTAAATAAACAGCATTGTACAATAAAACAATCCATTTTCTGAGGCAATACCCTTTAAAACTATATCTTACTACCGCATTCTATCCTTCGCAGCTCTGATCGAAATAGTTCACTTTCTATGTTTTACATTTTAGCATTCTATACTAAGCTGTTCTAAACATCACGCTTTTATACAATGTTTATTTCTTTATTTATTTTAACAAACAACTACCCTTATATATATTATAATCTTCGCCAACAATGCCTTGAAAATGGCAGCAGTGGACGCCGAAACGTTGTGTGCTTACCAAATAACATATTTGATGTATACGCTGGCTCTTATTTGTAGTGCCTCTCCAGTACGACAAGCGTCCTTTTCAGGCAATTGGAGGGGTTGCGATCGGACTCAATAAACTACAGTAAGATATCGTTTGGAACAACAATTCGGCAGCTAGATTCGTTACGGGTGCCAGCACACATTAACACATAACTCCAGTTCTAAAAGATCTGCACTTGCTGTCGATTAAACAACGTATAACTTACAAGGTTCTTGTTGACAAAATTTAAAGCTTTAAACAATCTTTCACCAAAAAGTATCACTAATATAATATCTAGGTACACTTTCTCAAGAGTGCTGAGATGTGCATCCTTAAATAAACCATCTACGTTCAACTACTCATACCCTGGTCTCTATGGTCTTTCTCTAATCACTGACCCTCAGGTCAAATATGATACAAATTTATCCTAACATGGGCATGACTTACCCTACGTCACTAATTCCCAGGCTACTTCCAGAACACCCTGCTTTCCTCGTTGATCCAGCTCCTTATGTCTGATAGAATAGAATAGTATAGTTAAACAAATCTACTATCCAGCCTTCAGCACGATCATTTATTCCTGCTAGACTTGCCTTAATAAACCTCTTCAAAGGGAGTTTGATATTCAAAACACACGAAGTCCTAGGGTCAATGTTATTGTAAGTAATGTTCAGGCAGCTATGTTTTATATCATTGTTATGTAAATGGGTACATGATTACTGCAAACTGTTGATTTTAAAATAAATAAACATATGTTATGTGCAAATTAGTGAGTGTGGTTAAAACTGAAACTAAATACAACAGTTGTTATGATAAGACCATAAAGAAACATGAAAAATGAAGGAATGCTTTTTTCGTTTTCTACTTCTACATCTACTGCTTGTGTGCAAATACAAAACACCCCAGGCGCATTCCTTAGTTGGGTTCATCGAGATCGAGAGACTGTTTCGTAACTTTACAGTTTATGTAACTCTAGGTTCAATCTTCCTGACAATAGTTACTCTTTATTCGTCTCTTGAGAAATATTATTACACGCGAAAACATAAAAATGGAAGAGATATGACATGGACAAACATGATGATGTTTGGAGGTAAAAAGAGAGAAATCGGAGAAATGCATTGATAATAGATATCATTTGATCAATGTATTACCCCTTTTACTTCAGACATACCATTTTCTTTAGTAGGCCTGTATGTCAGCTTGCGACTATGTTGCTCTCTGTCTATCTCACTACCGTATCTATTGGGATCTTCGTAACATTCAAATATTTGGTAGGGGTACACACCCTGTGAATGCCATGGGCTAATCTTCGCGTACTTAGTCAGTGTTCTTCAATTGGGGCCCAGTAGACTACAGGGGTAAAATTGATATTCCTGAGGGGATGTAATCCCTAAAGGGTAAAATGAGGGCGAAATACTAAGGGGATGGTGCACATTGCACAGTAAACAAAGGTTGTTATTTTGTAAATATGCCTATAGGCGAAATGACAGAGATTGCATTCGCATCACGGTATCCTACATAACTCTGACAACGGCCGAAAAAAGGTTAAAAAACACTGCCGCCGGCAACAGTAATGTTGCTGATGAGTTTCTAAACTTTTCATGTAGCTTTTACTAAAATAAAAAGAAGAAAAATGGTTAGTACATACCTTGATAGCTTTCCCTGCTTAGAGCAACAGCACTGATCACTTCCCTTTAGCGTAAGACTATTTCTTTCGACATTGATTATCTGCTTTTTTAAATGCCTAGACAGATTTGCTTACCATGAAAAGAAACTGTTAATTTCAAAATGAAATTACACAAATCTGTAAAGGTGTTTTACATCAATACATGCGCTGTCGATCTAGATAGATCCTTGCGCTGTCGATCGCTCTTTGTTGAGGTCGAACTTCCGGACTTGAGAAGCAGTTGCTAATGGAAGTATAATCCTTTGATTTGATGTAAAACTCCTTTCGCTTTTTTGAACCGAGCAAATTATTATGGACATAGTGCCGGGAGCAAGTTTTGATCAATTTTATAGAAAATTTCTAGGTCTTTCGATCCCATCTTCTCAACTACCTGCTTGAACTACGTATGATCTCCCATTGTAAGCTTTGTCTGCCACCCTCTGGGAAACTCTTCAATCCGAAATTGCCTCACTATTCCGTATGAGCCAACTTCGTGGGTGGCTTAAATAGCATTGATAAACATTTTTTGAGTGAAAATTCTATGGTCATTTTATTCAAAGCGTCAAATACCTTCACAGGGAAACTTTAAGAGGAGGGGGTGCCCATGCCAAGGTTATGTCAAAGGATAAAGGTTATAAAAGTTAATTATGGTTGATGAAGGAGGGAATTCAAAAACCCCTAAATTGGGTTGAAATTGATTGTGAATTGTCCCTTACTCTGGAGTGCCGAATAAACAGGGGGTCTGAATAAACGGGGGTTATCATTACGGTCTAAAGTTAATAAACGGGGGGTCCAAATATACGGGGAGGTCTGAACTTCAGTCTCAATTTTGTGAAAGTTTTAAATAAGGATGGCACACATGAGGACAAAAATCGTACTAATTGACTAATTAGCAACTGTCTCAGGGTCAAATGTTGCATGGGAAGTTAATCAACTGTTCCAGACGTCATTTACGTTTTGACCACTAGGAAAATTCCTTGAAATTAATAAACGGGCGGGTCCTAATAAGGCAAGGGGGGTTATAAATTTCAAAAAAGTAATAAGCGGGGGGGGTACGATTATTTGGCACTTCAGAGTAGTTACTACAGAAAAGTAGACAGCTATTGATTCTGTGGGGTCCTCACATGGGGGGTTGGTGGGTTATAAAACATGGGGTGAAGAGAGTGAAGGAGGTCTACTTGGCACTCCAAGTTGGTACCAGAGCAATCGATGTCCTGGGACCGAGCGCCAAGCGCGCCAGACGGCAAATGTCTGATGTAAACAGAAATACGCAATCCATGATGGAGTTCAGAGGAGAGCTGCTCGGAGGGACGATAACAAGGTTTATACAGACCTATTAAGACATTCAGAGCACAATGCCAGCACAAGAGCTACCTACTTGAGCATATGGGTGCATTTAAAGATACTAACTGGTGACAACGACCATGGAAATCGTCAGCTACTACATGAAGACATACGCAGAGTTGATGGCGAGCTTAACTGATTTTCAGGTTCATTTAACTTTTGCAGCTAATTTTGTGGTTTGTAAGTCAAGTTAACTTGGGAGTAAATTGAGGAGCAGGAGCTCCATTTATGCATGTTAATACCCAATTGGGAGCAAGGAGGTTGTATAGCCTATGCTGAAACAAAAGTTGATAGTGTACGAGGGGGTTGTATGGAGATATAGAAGGCTGTACGTTGATGTTGTGGACGGCTGGGCAGGAAAATTCGAATTAAGCAGCCGCAGTTAAACATATTTCGTGTGAAGTCCAGTAGCTAGTAACATACTTAAGATATTTTAGGTGCAATGTTGTGGTTTGCAACCAACATCAATGACTTTGCAGCAGATTAGATGTCGGGTCGGGGAGAGCAGATGAAGGTTCAATGTTCCATTTGATGAAACTAAATGTAATCGTATTAACTTTACGGTGGCTTTAAGAATGAAGCTACGACTGTTGCAACTGAAGAGAACCCGGCAATGAGTCGTACACTCCTAAGTAAAGCATGATAGCGTCTCAACGTTGTGGATAAGCAACATACATTTGCGGTTTGTTTGTGACCTTGATTTCTGGTGCGTGGCGTCGATTGTCACCGATATTTACATCATTGCCATTACATACACGAAATGCAAATTGTACAATGAGTGAAAACTTATATGTTAGGCCTATACAGTACTGTCGCCTTGTACATGCACGATACTATTAGTAGGCCACCTTTTATATCTAAGACATCAATTTACTTAAGCCCAAAATATCGCAAAGCAATTCAACTAGTGTTGCGATCAATACTGTGACAGCGTTTGTGCAGAACGTATTTACTAAAGTTCATATGTATGTTTATTATCAGCAAGCTAATGAGGCAGAGAGGAATATTGTGATATACTGTAAAATCTCACATGTAAACCTGAGGCCTGTACGGATTTTAAACACCTATGTCTTAGCTAACACAACACACTAATTATGATTATAAGAACTGCAACCAGAAGGGCTGCAAGAGAACAGTCATCAATGTAGCCCATGGCGATAAGGCATGCACCCACCGTACCCCTCCCCCAAATCATATACTTGTATTGTAGTCTCCACTTTTCATCCAATTAATTAGATGGCCCCATTTTTATCAAAGTCAAATAATCGTACACTATATTTCATGCTTAGAATATTTATTTGATCGACAAGTAGCCAACTTTTTGCTATTCGCAATATGAAACCTCAAACATTTCTCCTGCTGCCATAGCCCTGCTTTTCAGCATCTTACAACAGAATAATAAGGTTTGTATATATGTTAGAAACAATATTCATTTGAAAGCAAAGCAAATGCTTGGAGACAAAATAAGAATGAATTTGACATACCTATTCTTCATCTGTGCTCTACCGAAATTCTGTTTTTACACATATGTAAATATTTATTTATTTCAGGTACTTGCTATCACTTTGACCATAGCCACAATACTGGCAATCATCATAATCTCAATCATATCAAGAAAACTTCGAAAGAAAGTGGGTAAAGATGTCTGAAGCTATCGCTTATAGGTGGTGCCACACTCCACGATGGAAGAGGAACCACCATCGTTACTGTTAATGGGCACTGTAACAACATGTGCTCTAAGCTTTCGTCCTCTTGACCACAGTGGACAAATTGGAGAGGGGATCATTTACCACCTATGAAAATTGACAGCTGTTCTGCCATGACCAGAGATCAGCATTTTTGCACATGACCACTGCTTTCCATTGCAATTCCAGAATCCAGATAACTGGTCTGTTGTATAATTGGATCAATTCCCCCTTCGAGGAATGACTACCAATGACATGATGTGACTCATTTTGATATTGAGATGAAGAATGATTTAAAGGTGTATAGGTAGAACTAACACATGCCAGTGAAAGGTACAAATTATTGTATTGAGGTAAGTTAGGGGTGGGGTGGGGGAAATACATCTACTTTGTAAAAGGCAAAGAGAGTGGCACATCCAGATAAGAACTATCTGGTAGAGATGAACTTAGCAAGAAAACAGACAAAATGATAAAAATAGGAAAGTGTTTTTTGTAAGAAGCATGTTTGACACTATATGTGGAATTATTTATGTGACACATATGTTAGTGGAAAAGGTCTTAGCTTATCTTATCAAATTTCTACAGTATTTTGTACTTCAGTAAACACACACTGCACCGTTTGAATGCATCTTTATGAGTTTTTAGAGGGACTGTTTTGATGCCCACCTTCCATTGGTCGTTGTACTTGTATTGAACTGATTTGTTTTCTAAGCAGAAGCAATGACAAGACGCAAAGTACAAATTTACAATGTATCATCTAATGAAATATTTCGTTAGGTCTTCATTCATTAGTGGGCTAATGTAGAGGTAATGTAAAATTATTAGTTATTAAAGTTACAAACATTCCCAATAGAAATAAAAATCAGATGTCATGATTCACCAATTCTTAGTTTATAGTTGGTACCTCTGGAAAGAATAGTTGTACATTTGATCAATCTATCAAAGCTTAATGTAAAGATATAGCAGTCGGTCTTTCAATCTGCAAATCCACCGACACCCCTACCCAAGTTTAAACAGTTTTTGTAACCAAATACATTGATCATCAATGAGTCGACATATTGACAGATAATATAGCAATGGAAGTTTTTAATTCGAGGGTGAAAGGTGGATTACCTTTTCTTAAAGGAAGAAAACGGACACTTAATCTCACTTTGTCAGTACGTCGTGTTTTAAGAATACTGAATAGATGTTCTCTAATTTTTGGAAGCTTCGAATCCATGGTTGCTGTTTTAGTTCTATAGCCCCCATAGTAATGATACTGCCTTTCAATTTATTTCCACCCACTACATCTGCAAGCATATCAAAGGGACGACCCTTGTGATATTTTAGTTCACCAATGTATTTCTGCTTTGTAAGGTTATAGCTAAGTTTGAGCAAAGTATGGGTTGCAAGAGCAAAAAGATAGTCTTGGCATATATTGGAAGTATTCGGAAGGCTGTACAGGCTGTTAAATTTCAAGCACTTGGGAGAACCGTTGTAATACCCATAGGTTTCTCGTTACAGCGGGGGAAATTTGGAGTAAGTTAGCATGTTTCGAAGGCTATTTAATATGCAGGAATTTTGGGGGCATCTTGTAGGGATTTTGGTTAGAAGAGCAAAATTGAGACTTGGGGGTGTGACGAGGGTTCTTCTAACCTACGCCTCATCCCTGTTTACTTTTAATTTTTTGTTGGCTTTTCTAGATAGCAGTTGTTTGAATTGAGCAAGAAGTAGTTGAACATTTCACTTTCAATGGTAGTATTTTTTCGTAGTTTCTACTGATATAAGTTTACTGTCCTCGTTATTCGTAGGATTGGCAATTTGATGATGGAGCTGCCCCTCCTAGAGATATAGTAGAATCTTGGCTTCGTTTATTGAAAGACCGTTTCGCAGAAGAGCCAGGCTCAACGATTGCTATACATTGCGTCGCAGGACTTGGAAGGTTTGTCAATACCTTAGTTTTTTGGCCTCCTTTTTGTATTCTGGATCAGATTGCACGTGCATTTAGAAGATATGAGAGCATGACTCCATTTCAATGATAACAATACCCGTAGAAGGGATGCGTTGTCATTTGATCACCAGATAACCGTCCATCACGTCTTTTTTTGTTTTCTTTGTTGGCTTGTATTTGTTGTTATGGGACTTTTCAAAAATTTCACGTCACTTTACTCTTCATTTTAATTTTCGACACTCGTATGAGAACAAGGGCCAGTAAGCGTAAAGGTTCTTCTGGTAGAAATCAACGCAGTTGAGAAAACCACCCGAGGAGGAGATTCTGTCGTTAGTCGAACTGATTCGCGTCGACTTAGACGTTATGAGATGATCTACTATCACCACTAGCATGCAGGTCGGCTCACATTGAAATTTCATTGTGCTGCAAACTGCAGACTAACAGTTTAAAACAATTTAATGTAGAATCAAACAACTGATTTGCAGATGATTTGTCCAGCATTGCTCTGCCGGGGTTTAATCTGATTGTGAATTCATCACACTCCTTTCGATGTTGATCATAACTCTTGGAAAACGTCAGCTCCTGTCAAGCAATTATTGATAGAATAATTTTTTAGTTTGAAAGCCTTCTATCCATATGCTGTAGCGAATGTTTATCAGGTAAAAATTTGGAATGTAAATAAAACTTCTTTGAACAACTATTGCTTCACCCTCCATTGATTATTTAGCCATAGTTGCATGAACATGTTAAAATATTCCTCATTTTAAACCTTAGAAATTAAAAAGCCTGTCTTCGATCAGAGTTAGCCTTCCCCCCATTTTCCTAAGCCGCGTTAGCAGGTAACTGGAACTGCCCAAACTTTTCTAATAGAAGACTTTCTTCCAAGGAAGTAATACCCTAACCCGCCCTGTCTTGATTTGATGCTGTTTGTGGTGAGCAGGTATGGTGAGGGGATTTTCGATAAGCGTATTAGAAGCACGTCCTCCAGAAATGTTGGGTTTGACAAACAAAAACATGACTTATCGAGGCAGGTGCAAAGCAGGCGCACGTTCCACGATATGCAGGCAATCAACAGAATGTTCTTACCACTGGATTGGGTGAAACGTGTTGGATATGGTACTATAATTATGTCTTTATCCGTAACGGGTTAGAGGGCATTGCTTTTGATTTTCTGGTGATGGACAGTTCTCTCTGTTGAGAAAGAAAGACAATTGTTTTCATTATGATCGAAATTTAAGCTACAACTAACTGGTTTTTCAAATCAAAGCGGTGTGGGTTGCTGAGACTATATTGATTGCAATTGTAGCCTGTTTTCTTGTCAGTGTGTACACCAAACAAAAAATTAATTGAGTACGCTATGTCAAATGACTACAAAAGACTTCGTGCTTCTCATTACAAAACTTTCACTAAGCTGCGGTGCCACAGTGAAAGTTAAAATGTAAAGTTAATTGAACTTCATGGTCTATTGTTTTGTTTGGATGTAAGATTCTTGTCTGTTAAAGAGTACGTGTGTGTTAAAACATACCGTATCGCATATTTATAATTTCACAGAGACCTTTAAGTCGAAAGTATGATTTATAGCCGTAACACAGGAGACTCTCATCATGTACACTTAATTTATTTTTTATATAAGAAACCAGACTATACGAAACCAGGGCTCAATCTCCCTCAAATTGAAGAAACTCAAGGGCTGGGTGGGGTTGCTCTAAGAAACAAAAAATATCTGAAAGCTGTTTAGACAGTTTGATAACGGCTTATTTCATGAATAGGCTAACCTGGAACATAGGGTACCCTAATAAAGTGTGAATTTACGAACAGCAGTGTGACTAGCCCCCTCCGCGTATTCCACCCCGTCCTATTTGGTACCAGAGAATAAGAAACTGCTAAGAAACTTTGGGGGCTCAAAAGGTCAATATTTTAAGAAACTTCTAGGGCTGGACGCTGAGGTAGTTTTATAAAGAAAGAAATAAGTGTAATGTGCCAGGTAGTGCTTACGGTCGCCGCCGTAAGGGATTTGTCAGATCGTAACATTGACAGTCGCAAATCGAAAAAATTCTTTCTGGTCGGCAAGCCGGATGACGTCCCATTTCTTTCATCTTAAAACCGATTGCAATCCATCCTACAAAATTATCTCGCTGATGCCTTTAATCTCTTCTTCGCATTTCTTTCTCCATAACAAGTACTTGTTCCAAGCCTCGTGTCCAAAGAACGTACCCTGCTGCCGCAGCAGCAAAGCGTTTACCACTACTGCGACACGTCTTCGTTGTTCATTTCCTTCACCCATGATATCTTCAGTATTTGCATTTAAAACTACTTCACCGTCGATGCTACCCCTATTTTATTGTATAGCGTTGCGTCCATGTTTCGTTTTTAATATCGACAGCAACAGACGTTACCCCATCAGTAACAAGCTCCAGGATACGCTACCACTACAACCATTAATAAAGGTCACTTTGTTTCAAACGCAGCTGATCTAGCAGTGTCCTCAGCATAACTCAAGTTGTTGAAAGTCGCGCCTCTGTTACACGTTTCATATGTTCAGTATTCCTTATGACTTCTGCCGTATACAGGGAGCATGATACTGGTGACAGCACACAACCCTGTCTCACTGCTCTTGTTAAATCGACCTCGTCACTTGTCTTATCGTGAACTCCAACTTCTGCAGGCTTCTTCAAGTATAGGATTTTGAATAGGTCAGTTTCTTTACCATTGATGTCAAATTGTCGCAACAACTTAAGCAGTGCTTCATCCTTCATCATGTCAAAGGCCTAAACACAGTCGGCATAGCATATAAAAGCATCTATTTGAATGTCTATGCACTGTTTGATATTATCTTAAAATGCCCACGCTTCAAGATTAAAGATAGGGAGGAAAACTAAGATTGAATTTTGGTAGATTAAGGGAGGTTTTTTTTGCTATTGTGTGCTAATGTTGTGACCGTTTGTACTCGCTGTTGTTTTTTGTTTTCCCCTTTATTTCTTTGCATATGGTAGTTTTCATGTTATATTCTTCTCGGTTTCCAGGGCCCCAGTGCTTGTAGCTTTGGCACTTATTGAAGGAGGTATGAAGTATGAGGATGCAGTTGAGTTTATACGTCGACGACGCCGCGGAGCAATTAACAGCAAACAGTTGGAATATCTGGAAAAATACAAGCCGTCCAAAGCCCTTAAAAACAAGGATAAGAACGGGTGCTGTATGCAGTGATCACCATGAACTCGTTATTACTGCAGTTATTGGTAAACATTTTCGTCTCAACTTCCCATAGTATTGTGTGATTAAATTTTCTTTTCGTTTTAAAGTGGTCGTGTACAGTACTTGTTAGGCAGATCGAGACCTAGTGATGACCATCCGATACGTCATTGCTCGGTAACCCCTCAGATACTCGTATACCATGTCGGACAGCATACCTTTGTAGGGCAAGTTTTGGTACTGGACAGCTTTTTCGTATTAGTGTCATTAAAAGATTTTTTCCTGCTCCTAGAGCTCTCTGCGTATTTTTAGTATATCTGTGTAAACTCATAGTCTAATGTAAGGCCGTACATTTTTACGTCTTCCGTATCTCAAGACTTTGGTCGGTATATATTTTTATTTTCCTTAGTGTCTTCGTTATTGTGCGGCATTGACATTCGTTTCATTAGCCATTACCTAGACTTGATACTGTTAATACTCCCCTAAGATTGTAAACAAAGCGGGAGTAGCTGTTTCGCGCAGTGTATTTTAATAAATCAAGAATTTGTTGTAAAAGGAAATTACAAACTCGCGCAATTCAAGGACAGCTGATAGTAGAAGTTACTGTGTACAGTCTACAATAATTCGCTTGTTGAACCGCCACTGGTTATTTTTTTAAAGCCATTCGCATCATTGATAGATTTAGATGTTCATCTTATTAGACATTCACAAAACGCCAATATCGCAAAATTTCAAGAAAATTTTGAAAAAATTTATTCATCATAAGACTTCCCAGTAAATTTTATAAAAAGTCACCAAATTTCAAGTCAATCGGGCAAGGCTTTAAAAAGTTATGAGGTGAAATGTGTAGCCGCGGGCCTACTAGGCCCCCCAATGTAAGATAGGGTTAAAGTTCTTAAAATTCCACAAATTATTTCGTCAACTGGAGCAGTCGTAGGTAAGAACAAAATCAATTATATTGCCAAACGTATCTATTAACATCCGTTTCTCATTAGCTTCTGGTTTCTAACTAATTTTGCATTTATCTATCACTAAGACTCTACTCCCCCACAAGCACCTTACTAACCTTAACCTAAACAGAGCCTCGTCTTCAAAACGGCAACAGTTGACTATGTTATCCAAAAAACAAACAAATAAAACTTCTGAAGCGCATTATCCTTGCTTTATTGTCAAGAGATAAGCAAGTAAAGATGTCATATTCTTTATTGTAACTTGATGTTATAAAATGTTCAATTATTTCGTCATGTCAGAAAACATTGAATCTTTTGAAAACGTACAGAATCACGTTTTTATTCCTAACGTGCAAAGTCAGACTAGTTACCATTTTTCTTAGGCAATTCTCTTGAATGAGTGACACTTGTAAGAAGGTATTGCTAAAGAAATTCACTTATTACAATGTATTTCTCGCCCTCACGACAAAGATATTATGCAGTATCCGTATTTATTAACAACAGATTTTCCTCTTGATCTTTGAGATGTGGTCCTACTGAGTGG
This sequence comes from Alatinidae sp. Z8VKAUB7J3, assembly GCA_010016025.2. Lineage (NCBI taxonomy): Eukaryota > Metazoa > Cnidaria > Cubozoa > Carybdeida > Alatinidae > Alatinidae sp. Z8VKAUB7J3. Next base: position 147,840,890 of record JAAAKM020006971.1, on the reverse strand, counting down.
TTGAGAAAGCCTCACTGCTTGCTTTTCTGACCAGTAGCCCAAACTAAAGGACATAGTCCTTGAAAGCTCCAGCTGTCCTTTTTTGTAAACTTGTCTGTTTGGTGGGCGTATTGCTTATCCTAGGTTAGTTTCAAGGGACAGGGAAGCGGGTTTGAAAGTGGGTTGTGTATGTGAAACCAAAAAAACTGAGGTTGAGGGGGCGTTCTGAGCGACTTCGTGGGGTCAGGGGCAAAGCGCCGAAAAATTCTGCATTTTCATAAATCTGGGACTTATTAAGCGCTTAATTTTATGAATATAAAACCAGGATTAAGGAGGTGGAATACTAAGAATCACAACTAAGAATCTCCTGATCTTAGTGAGATAAGACGTTTATTTATGTTTTTCATTGTTTCATAGACGTGTCAAACACAAGAGGAAAAACAGCAATAACTAATGCGTTTTCGTGGACAAGAGATGGAAATAAAATTCTGGTTTGCAAGGCAACACAAGAGCTAAAACTAGACACTCTGGACGGCATAAGAGTTTCTCGGACAAGGCAATTTGCGAGACACAGTATATCTAGTCGCGCTTTCATTAGCAAGACAAGGACAGGAACGTTGTCCTCGTACGAACTGCTCTTTATCAAGAAGAATTATTTCAACCCATTTAAGATTTTTTCGACATAAGAGTGGTGGAGCCTCATTCTCCAGTCCCCCAGCTCCGCGGTCCCTGCTTTTAATTTAAGGCCTATCGCTCATCATGGGACTTTGACTAAGAGATTTCAGAGGAGAGCCACCTATAAATTTTAGACCAAACGTGCAAGTGATAAATGGAAAATGAACTTACTTCAAACCTGCAGCTCATGAGAGCTAATAAAACAACCACAATGCCTATTTATACAGCATTTCATCTAAAACTGTTCCACCGTCAAACGGTAATATTACTGCACTCTGATTACTATAATAGTTTATGCAATGAACAAGAGAATCAAACAAACGTTAAAAGACTTAAAATATTGTTAGATGATGATATTACTGCACTCTGGTTATTATAATAGTTTATTCAATGAACAAGAAACTCAAACAAATGTTGAAAGAATAAGACTAAAATTGCAATAAGCTATCTGGTTTCAGTCCTTAAAAAATCATGACTCTCTAATGTTGTGGCCAAGCGAAATAAACAAGTTTAAGACGTAAAACATTGCATGATAAAAGTTACTTTCCATAGTTTTTTCCATGAACTCAAATCAAGACTGTGTATACAAGTCGGTCTCAACATACACCATATATTGTAATTATGGTGAGTATGATATACAAATGTCCCCCCAAATCACAGTTCATATTTGCCAAAATCAATGCCAATTCTTTTTATATACTTATGGTGATGGATCTTAATTCTTTGTATTAACCTACGTCCATTTTATTTTAACGAGGCCCCTCCTTGAAGTTGAGTGCAGTCTGAATTTTAAAGTTTGAGTTCGTAGCTCTAATCTAGCTTAGTAAAGAACGAGGCAGTAGAGAGTAAAAAAGGAGTAAACCTGATCAAACTATCAAATTCTCATAAATTGATGTTATAGATAAGCTTTTTTCTTATATACAGTTGCACTTATTGGAAAATTATTTACTTTACTGGCTTATGATTTCGATTTGAGCGGTTGCAATTTTGTAGGCTTACATTTATTATAAGGAAGGTGATGGACTGTCGAGTAATACTGCCCCACAAATTTAAGTGGCTTAAGATGTACCTGGTTCTAATCATAAAATTAATAGCTTTCGATTATTCTTAGCGTAATGAACAACAGAATGTGGGAATATAATCATGTAAATGTAAGTAAACAGTCTGCAAGAATACTATATCATGGATTCCTGTGCCTATTGTTGCTAGTACCTTTCCTAGGCTAAGTTTAACCTTACTTACGGCATAGACAAGCAAATTTTGCATTACGTTAATTGTCAGTATATGGCAAGGGTGAGATATGAACATGAGTTATGGGTGTCATAAGGAATTTTCCTAAGAGGAATTCGGTTCAAAGGGCGTGGTCGAGCGGTAAATGCAACTGAGGAAATGGGTCGGGAGAGTTTAAAGTATCGAAAAGTCGATAATTTGAATGTTGTCTGAAATGTATTCGAAGCAGATATGATGAATTATTAAATGAATGAGTGTTTTAAACATGAATCATGATATCATTAGAATTTTCCTTTCACGAATATTCACGAAAACATTCTCAACCAGCCGTTAAGTAGGCTTCACTTTTGAAAATTCTGATGATATCAATCTTAGGCAAGCAGCTCTAAATCATATCGGATCTCTGACTGTTTTATTAGCTGCTATTCTGTAAAAATGTTTTATTGGATGCTTAACGCAAAGAAGGTGCATAAGACCATAAAGAATTTTGTCGAATCTTTCAATAAAAATCAAGGTACTTTTTTGAAGGAAACTTACAGACAATGTTTGTTCAGATCTCCTATCTGTTCCTGGTGTACCGTCCCCACGCTACAATGTTTAATATTCCTTCATGTGCTAATCTAAATAAACTTCCTTCTCTGGATTTCTAACAGATGTCTGTAACACCTTCTCCCGAAATAGACCTTGTGATACTTTAGAAATGGTTCTCAAATCTTGTGAAAGATTGTTTGGGGATCCTCAACAATAATTTTTACAAAGCATTCGAGTTACCTCGATTTTCTTAACGATTAGAATATTCCACGAAATAGCGAAAGTATTATGTACTTTAAAGCGTTTTTCGTCTGAAAGTCCTCAGAGTACAATCGTCAGAATGATCGAAGTAAAACGTACGAAAGAGTATACTTAATTGTATTTTGAAAGTGCCTATCGGAATTTGGACTGCCTGAATGGCTTGTGTCTTTGGACCAATCAGAGGCAACAACAACTAGATTCTGATTGGCTCTTTCGAAAATACAGTTGGATTTACTCTTTCACACGTTTCACTTTGATCATTCTGTCGATAAAAGCTTTTAAGTATATAATGTTTTCTCTACTTCGTGCAATATTCTTGTTTTGTACGACAAACAGACTTAACAACTTGACAGGTCGTCCATTTTGCGGCAAAGTGGTTTACTACTTTAGTGACGTCATTGACGTGTGTTTTGTTATTTTTCGTCTTCTCTTTGGAACTTCTCTTGTCTCCAGAAAGATCCCTTCATTATCAAAAGATCTCTGACATATACCGTGGAGCGCATTCCATAGTAAGCCAGGCTGCTTTGTGTTCAACTGAAAGGCGGCGTCACCACTGGATGTTTTGTACTAGCGACAACCACCATCTCTCTAGCGGAGTAGTTGTATCAGCAATAGCAAGACGTAACTCAGGACCAAGTTTGGCAAAACCGATTTCAACCATCTTGTTGCTAACATTACGTTTCGTGCATCCTCTAGTGCCTAAGAAGTGTGACCTTAGGCTATGTGACTCGAACATTGCTTGCCATTGCTACCAACGTCTTCAACCATTACTAAACACTCACTAAAAGAGATACTTTCTCAGGGTAAATCATTGAGAAAGAAAGTCTGTCTACAAAGAAAAGGGCTCTTTCTGTCTAAACTTCTATTGCTTCAGACGGACATTAATAATATCTGCCACTCTGGACAACATTGAAAAGGCATAAAAAGCAGGTTGTTGATCAATAACTCGACTTAGAGCAAAGCCAAGCTTGTGCGTACACCAACTGTAAACGGTATTGTTGTAATATGGCTTGTTACATTGAGAACTTAATACATGCAGAAAGTGACCTTGGCATGCTGAACGCACTGATTACTTAGCATGACTCGAAAAATGTTTCAGGCAACTCAAAATATTGAAGGCACTCATTTTATTTCCAAAGTGGCAATTCCAAACCTATTAAGCCAGTGGTCCACACTTATTTGATTATCGCGGATCCCTATTTGTAATAAAGATATCATTTGCAGATCACTTTACAGATTAAAGTATAATTCATTGATTTTGTTAGTGTTATTTAGAAAACATGGACTAACGCAGCCTAATAGCCGTTTACCCGAGTGGATAGCGAATAGGTTATGGGCCCGTATATAACCTTTGCAGATCCACAAGAAGTAGGTAGACCCCACATTGCAGATCACTGCATAGGCTGATCAACTTTGTTTTAATGCAGCAAATTTTGGTAATGATGACGTTGCATTTCAAAAGTTGTCGCCGGCATTATGACCTACTGCAAAAGCACGGACTGAATATTACATGAGAATCACACAGAATCAGACAGAATCACACCCATATAAGTTGGTATCACACAGTTTCTTCATGCTTTGCACTCTACCAACTCCAGCATATTCAGCTTATGCAACCAAGGTATGTACAACATGTGCACTACTATTGTACCATTGTACTTTGCTTATGAACATCTGCTCAATACGTGTTTCTTTGACGTCTGCAAGGAAACCACGAAAAGCTAAGATCTGAATAGAAATGACCTTTTGCCATATCATGTCCTATCTCACAGAAACCTTTACATCCCTACAAATGATAAGACTGATCGAGACACAATTTAAACCAGCCCAGACATATATGTTCGGGTGATTTGACCATAATAACTACCATGACAGCGTGGTCTTGTTATCTTTGCAATTAACAAAAACTGGATGTCAACGGATTATAAGACTTAGCTTGTTCATATGGTTGGAGTTATCTCATCTTGGCCAAATGCTTCCTTACTTAAACAATCGGTTTCCTGCGGATGCTCCTACACTTGCCTACAAACACCGTTGCGATTCATTTGAACTAAACTGATAAAGCAAAATGAAAGCGGCATACAGCGCTGCTCGAAGGGTGGATCTCGAGTCATAATAGGATAAATCTATAGACAAGCAGTCTTACTCGCACCACATTGATGTTGTTGAATACTTTCAGGGAGTTGAATGGAGACATACTTTAGATTGGCGGTCACTTCGTTCTCTTTGCAAGGCAGTAATGAGACTGCGTATGCCAGGAGCTTAAATCGCCATGAAAAACCTTTTAACTGCTATAATACAGGCGTGTCCGGAGAATTGCCCCCCGGTGAATTGCCCCCCGGAAAATTGCCCCCCCGGACAATTCCCATGCGGGTACGGCACGCCGGCCGCCATATCACAAAACCCCCGAGACTTAGCAAGCACCAAAAGAGGGCGGTGGAACAGGGCTTTCTGACCCCGCTAGTGTCCCAATGCGTATCAATCTGAACAGTTCTCTTTACATTAAAATGGTACAAACGTTCTTCCAAAGAGAAAAGGTACTACAACATTCCTTTCGTTTTGCTAGGATTCAGAACACTAACATGGTGTACCTGGGACAACATTTCAGCCCCTTACCTCAGCATTGGGTACAGTTTCAACCTTAGAAAGGATTTGTTTTAAGCTATTTCTAAGGAGAAATATCCCATGCCAATTCTATCTACTGAAACCATTGATAGCTAGAAATACCCTCATGTTCTTCTTCCCTAATTTATTTATATTCCTAATTCTTTTCTTCTCTTACTCACTTTTGCCAGGGATTCGCGTGCGGTTTGACATGACTGATCTTTCAAGATGGTGTCTTGTTTCCGTCGCTGAATTGTTAACTGGTGGCCTCCTGTGATCCAGTTGCACAAACTTTTCATCCATGATATCTTCTGTACAACAGTTAAACTTAAAAAGGGAAGACACCTGCTTCAATTATGGCTGACGAGGAAGGAAACAAAAAGAAAAAGAAATTTTATTCTAAGTGGAAGAAGAAAAAGAGCCAGAAGCAAACAGATACTGCAACTGGCCAAGATAACTATAAAGCAGAGGATATTAACGTTAGTAAAGGTAAGTTAGGATCAATCTTACAACTCTGCTACCCCTGCTATGTCCTCAGATTAACGTTTTCTAAGAACCCCACACCAGTTAGGATTCTCAGTTTTCCTCACAGCGATCATTTTTATTTATGTCAATTAAGTAGGCCCGTTTTAGTATTGGTGGTTGGGTTTGTTATCAAGTAACTGCCGCTAGGACTTTTCAATTGCATCTAGAATTTCAACACGCGGTATCATTTTCAGCTAGTGTGTCTGGAGAATCAAATCAGAGCTCTCGCTCACTTATTCAGTGTTGGGATTAGTTCATTTACAATAATATAATAACTGTTAAAACAAGACCATAGATAGCTGAAAATATTAGTCAAAGGCTTATTTGTCCGTCTTATATATATTATTGTTCTTGATAAATAAATCAGAGTTACGATTCATGCTGTGCTTGGTATAAACGTATGTTAAACGGCTGTGTTTGCTGTGACATGTCACAAAGTAGGAAGACAACTAGTATGTAAAGGTGAGTCGTAACTTTCTTTAGCAGACTTTTATTGCCTATGGGACAAGTTAATGCCTGTTTGTTCGATACAAAGACGTCTAAACTCATTTGAAACTTGCAGGTAACAGGTTGACACCGCGCATCTTAACATAGGAAACAAGCAAACTATCTGCGACATTTAATTTCTCCATCATGGTGAAACAACCTTTGTTCTCATATTTATGAGAGACAAACAACACATTTTCAGTTCGACAGTATCACTTCCAGAGACAAACTCTTTGCTTCTAAACTCTCTCACCATCCCCAGTATAACTATTACAAAATAAAGATTCGTAAACAATCCTTGTTTAATGTGCGATGCCAAGTCACGTTGACCGAAGCAGAGACAACGGAATCTTCAGTATCACGTGGTAGCGGTCTCCATGAAATTTGTACAGAATGTGATTATATGATAGCTGTGTTTCGTAAGTAAAACGGAGTGGACGGATGCTCGAATAATATGCCATGACATTTTATGAATGCAGAGCTGCATATGATTTGATAGAGTGCCAGATGTATTTGCATAGGGTAGTACTATAAATTTTAAGGATATGGATGTTAAGATGATTTTCAAAATTTATCAATTCCACGTATCTTCCACCTTCCGAGGCTTATCAATTCACGTCGTATCCTCCCATGAGGACTCTCGACGTTAAGCAGATACTGGCACAACTCCAAATGTGGTTAATAATGATTTCAGTCGCAGTGCACAAGTAATAAGTGATAACAAGTCACCTAATTCTAAAATAGAATTGCAGCCCTTCATCATGATAAGACCGGGATTACTACAAAATCATTCAACCTACAGCATACAGGAGTAGTGCATACAGTAGCAGTGCACACAGTAGTAGTGCATCCAGTAGTAGTGCATCCAGTAGTAGTGCACACAGTAGTAGTGCACACAGTAGTAATGCATACAGTAGTAGTGCATACAGTAGCAGTGCATACAGTAGTAGTGCATACAGTAGTAGTGCATACAGTAGTAGTGCATACAGTAGTAGTGCATACAGTAGTAGTGCATACAATAGTAGTGCATACAGTAGTAATGCATGCAGTAGTAGTGCATACAGTAGTACTGCATTAAGTAGTAGTGCATGGCCTTGTTGTCGTTATCATTTTCCAGAAATAAAGGATCTCCTCCAAATTTTGCAAGTACTTGTTTGCATAGGCCAGAAAAATAAGGTTTATGCTTGAAAACATCAGAAGATAATCAGCAAAGAAAGAAGCACGTATAATTTTAAAAGTTGGTGCACATAAAATGAACATAGGGCATAAAATACATGAGCAAGCATACTTGACTAAAGCAGTATAACAACAGTCAAGCTTCACATCCGTCACATCACTAATTTCCTTTTGTTAACATTAAGATTTGTAGATCGATATCTTCCCTGGCCATCATGTGATTTCTTCTCAATGAAAAAAGGCTTACAGTCTAAGCAAACTTGCTTGACAATCAACCTATTTTACACCTGATGCACTTTCCCTCACATTTTGGTTTCATATTAAGTTGCAGTGACGTGAAACAACTCAAGTGTTGAGAAGAGTGTATCCTCCAAAGCTTTCTGAGATTCTCCCTCAATAACAAAGTTCCCACAACACCAAGTTACAATTGGGATATATTTAGATTCATCTGTTGTAAAGCAATCCAGTTGATTTGCGGGTTGACTGTAAAACTCAGAGTTTCTTGTGTTATTCTCATCGTTTCAGACAGACAAAGAAACAATTATAGATGAGACACATTCCATAAAACACTTGGACATTATTTTCTTGAGAAAACTATGATCCGTAACGGACCTTAGTCGTTTCCTTATAGAGTCTTGTAAGTAAAGGTCTATGTAAAGTAGTAAAAGAGGATTAAAGGTTAATGGTTTTTATGAGTACAAGAACCGAACACGTCTCTGCAATTTTGTAGCTACGGCACGGAAGCGTTTATACGGCTGATGTTATTATTATGATGATAAAGAAGAGAGAGAGACCTCAAAATAGAATGTTTTGGAGGGGACGAATTGATATTTGAACCAAAAGGGTGTCATTTGGATTTTAGGCAATGGCGATAAAACCGGGCGGGTCTCGAGAACCTGGTACCCTCACTTTTCCAAACCTATGAATCGTCTCTTCTACTATTTGAAGCCTATCAATTTGATGCAAGTACTATTACAGCTTTTAGAGGTTAAAACGTATCGGGGAAGTTTATATGTTTGTTGGGGAATTGGCTCTTAATCTGATTAGTTTTTTATACTAGTGAACTTTGACTGAAAAAATTGAGACCGAAATGGAAATCAAGTTTATAAGTTTCACATATTCAAAGGAAATGGTCCTGTGTATCTAAAATTACCCTACATAGGAAATGTATCTGCCAAGTTTGAAAGACAAATTTACAAAGACGTTAGTCGTTGTGTCGGGCCCAGTGATACCAGGGTTGTGTTTACGGTACACCAAGGACGTATGTTGCCCAAAGTTTATGACGATACCTTACCCATCAGGGACTATAGCATTGTTATTTATGAATTTTCGTGCCGGTGTGATGCCAGGTATGTGGGAAGGATATCTCAAAGACTAACTGATCGAATGATGCAACATATTCTCTCTTTCCTGAGAAGTAAAAGGAATACAGGTCAAGATCGCTGCCATCCCCATCGCAATTGCAAATGGCCAAATGCAATGTGACTCAGCTATTGGCATGCATTTACTGAATAGCCCAGACTAAGGCAAGGTATATAATTCAGACTGGTTTCGCATACTTGCAAAGGCTACATCAATGTTTCAATTTAAAGTTTTAGAGGCGGTCTTCATGAAAACATGAAATCCGTCGCTATGTAGACAAAAGGAATTCGTGTTTTCGCTCAAATTGTTCTAGTCTGTTGCAGTCAGGAATTTGTAGGGCCGCTATCCAGTCAGTGATTGCATAGTCATGCGT
>JAAAKM020006971.1:147784687-147813791 GCA_010016025.2 Alatinidae sp. Z8VKAUB7J3 | reverse complement strand
ATCTTTATGTAAGAAGGACTGAAAGCCGCAGCAGCTGTTACAAATTGTAAAGACTGCTATCTATGAAATTTGAAAGACTATGCAGAGGATCAAAGACTGTAGCGAACAATTGCTGACTCTGTTTGATTTCATGGAATTCGGACGACGACAAGGCACAGAAAAACATTGAAGTAGATTATTCTAAGTAAGTTATTCAAAGCATGTTTCTGGTTGATGTTAACTGCATTCATTCCGTTTTTGTGCAGGGTTCATCTCATCAGTTTATTCATTTTGTGGGACAAAAACAGCTCCATAGTCCAGAACGCCCCTCAACCGCAAAAAGCCAGACCAGTGGATACCAGACCCTAGCTGATTCGCAACGAGATAGAGATGACACATTTTCTGTTCTATCAGAGAACACAGACCTAAATCGAAATGAGATTGTTACTCCTGGAAAGTACGACATCACTCCAGGAAGATACGATACACCTACCACACCTGAGAGGAAACAGCGAGAAGCAACGCCCTTCAAGGATAAAGGTCGTAATGCAGAAGGTTCAAGCCTTTATTTGATTTTATAATAAATCTGTTTAATTAACGTCAGTTAACATTTCGTAAAAAATCATGTAAAATCTACATCATTTTGTGTGGGAGTGCTGTTACTCTTCTTTTTAAGAACCACATCTTTCGGAAACAAGGAGAGCTGATCTTATCTTGGTAGTCACCCGTTACCGTCCACTCGCAGTGGCTCTTGAACAGTTACCTACTCTTTGCACGAATGTGCAGTTTTAAAACTTTTAATTTTAAGTTGAAGAGGACTCGAGGATAAAGAAATAGCATTCGTTTGATTGGTCAATTAACCTACCATTGTTGTAGTATTAGAACCGGTTGAACCTGCAGTCCCGATGTGGACGTTAGAAGCCAGATCCCAAATGTCACTGTAGGATAAGAGTTAGGTCTTGAAGTATACCATGTTAGTACAAGGAGAAGATCTTCTCTAGTTAACGTTTACAGTTGAAAGGTGCTACCTATAGATCAAATTACTTATCTTCTTACAATGTCAACTTGACTCTTGATCACCCCAGGATTAATTCCAATGAACAGTTTCATTATTTCGTTAGAAGGTTAATATTTGTTTGAAGTAGTTTAATAAGCCGTTTAAGCACCGCTTGTCATTGATAAACCTTACGTAATCAAAGGTGGTCAAATTGCTGACATGTTTTGAGGTACTGTGAAAGTGAAATAACTAAATTTTTATCCTTTCTATTTTAGGCTCTAGAAAAGAAAATGAACAGGTAAGAATTTTTATCCTGTTTTATGAATTCGGTAATCACCAATGACAACGTTTTGCCTTCAGGAGAACACGATGTATTTACAATGTAATGGTGAAGCTGATGACAACGAGCTAGTTTACTACTACTTCTTCTACTACTTCTTCTTCTTCTACTACTACTACTACTACTACTACTACTACTACTACTACTACTACTACTACTACTGCGTGGGAGGGGGAGGGGAGCAAAACCATTGTCAATAGCTAAAATAAGCCTTTATTTGCCAATAGCGCTGTTATTCAGTGCTTTCCAAGGGATGCAAATGCCCCTTGTGACACTTCCTGCAAACCCCCATTGTTGTATTTCAAACTATATAATAACTTTCAGCTGAAAAGATCGGGGAAAGCCTTAGATTATGTTAAAACGTTGGTTAGTTGTATAAAGTTTGAATACTGCTTTGTATAACGGATTCCTTTTGCTAAACGTTTTTGCTATACACTGGTCATAACAGTTGATGTGACCAGTGTATGGCGTAAACGTTTAGCTAAAAGAATCCTTAGATTATCATATAATTTTACTAGCTAGTTGGGTTTGGAATCCTACGAAGAGTAAAAAAAGGACGTCCTGTGCTATTAGTAGCAACCTGCGGGTTCACCAGAGTAAATGAAATTAGTACCAGCTCAACGTCCAAGATGGATCTTTCTACAGATGTTTCATGGTATCTACATTTAATCTCACTCCGTTTTTTGCCCTACAAATCTGAAGTTTTCTTACTTCGTTTGAATTTAGAAACTTCCTGAAAGTGAGCATCTTACACTTCAGAATCACATGCTGGAGCCAATACAAAGAGTGCCTCGTTACAAACTGCTGTTACAAGGTAAGGCCACTTGTTTTCCACATGCCGGCATTAGAGCTTATGATATGCTTCACACTTTGCGTCTCTTTAATCTTTCATTTTTTTCGATATTCATACAATGTTTAGTTCTGAAATTATTAGGCATTAGATATTATTAGATTGTATATTTTTTCGTCATTCATACAATGTTTAGTTCTGAAAAGATACTAAAGAAAGTATCGTCGATGTGGCAACTAGAGAAATGGCGTATGCTGACTCAGTTGGTAGATTACTGGATGTGATAGCGTGAGACACGGGTTCGAGCTCCCGTGGTAACATATGTCCTATTTCTCTAGTGTTTTTTTAAATACCTGGTGTGTACTCAACCAATTTATCTATTGTAAACCCTGCTGAAAACATTCTCTTATTCTGTAACTGCCATCTTAGTTTCCAACCCTCTGCCAGTCGACATTGACATCCAACTCTACGCAATATTAGGAAGCAGTTTTTTTGGGGCCTTTTAGCATAACTGTGGAAGGACTGTTATCCTTCCCATTAATGTGCCCAAAGCCCATTGAAATTTTCAAATTGTCATGGAGAAGATAGTGTGAAAAGGATACGTTTTTAAAGCCACTAGAGACAAAGTAGATGTGTCACCATCGCACTCAAGTGACAAATGTGACATACTTTCTGTTTCCCGAGTATCCTTTGACTACACATTGTTTTCAATCCTCTTTTTTTGATAATATGAAATTCGGTTTGTGTTTTGACGCAAATTAGAGCGTATTCCTTTTTAAGGGTTTGAAAGCTAAGGCCAGAAAAACCGTAAAGATGCTGTTGAAAATTGAACTCTCTGTAGAAAAGCTGTTCGCCAGACACTGCAGAAAACAACAAGAATGCCAGAGAAACAGGCCTGATCTGAAATGGGGATAATGGTGGCTCAGTTTGTCACTCATTACTCTTGAAGAGCGATAGCATGCTGCAACGTATTTTGTGTTACTACAACTCGCTCAAGTTGTCGAAGAAGGCGTTTGCCTTCTCAAAGTTTTAAAACTAAAAACTAGAGCCATCGTGTTGAGTAAGAAAAAGATTGTTTACGGTTAAAAAAGTTAGCACTGCCCGAAATAGAGAAATGATGTTGCTTTTAAAACCTTTTTTCGTGTTACACTCATTGCAACACAATCGTCAAAAATAAGCACACAGAAGTGCATGGGACATTACACCCAGCTATGTCTTGGAACGGTTTCGTGCCTTTGTAGTCTTTCAATCAAAGACCCCCTATGAGCAGTGTGCACGACATTGAAACTGCGCGAAATAAACGCGAAAACCGCCAAACAGGCTAACTTATAAATACAGGGCAGCTGGGGCGTCCAAGGTCGCCCCTCAATTTTGGCGACTGGGCAGAGAAGCAAGCCATGAAGCAGGCCCAAACCGCCCTGTAGGACCACCTCTCGCGGCTTATGGAACGAATCTGTCATCAATGAGAACAGATACTATATCCATTCCTTGCCAAAACGCCGAGAAGGTTTTGTGTCTTTGCAAAACCATTCAGAGTTTAGTGAACTCCCCTTGCCCCATCTATCAAATTCACAGACAAGATCCTTAATTTCGAAGACAGAAATCCAAACACTAGTGTCTCAGATCGAAATTTTTTCTCCCTTTTAATTTCGCAATTCCTCGATTTTATCTCTTGGTACGCCCATATCACTCCTTTCCAAATAAGTTCACAGTCCTACATCACCAATTCAGTTTTCTCAGTTAAAATCAGGATTGATTTCAAAGGGGCAGTTTTAGCATACATAAGGGGAGTAGCAATAAAGGACCTTTTGTTCCTCATTCTTAAATTAATTTGAATCGGCATTCCTATTTTCTCGAAAACAGCATACAATAACAAGGCATTCAAGTATGATACCCGGAAGCCAATTATTTGACGAATCAATGAGTTTTTCTGAAAATCGAGGCCAACGGATATAAATATTTTCCTGATGATCCCATGTTTAAAATAGAAGCCTATTATTGTAGCTGGAAGGCACAAAAAGTGAGAAAAGATGGCATGCAGTACAAATTGTGTGGTAGAACGTATTAAGCACAAGGGAGATGACGATTGGTCGTAGGAAGGGCATGGGGTTGATCAAATATGGTGACATTAGAAAGTGGAAGTGCAAAAGGTGTAATAAACCGGTGAAATTGAAGACAATTTGGGGAAATGTTGGATAACTAAATTATTGAAAGAAGAAGAGGAAAAGAACAAGGAGAAGAAAAGGAATAAGTTGAAGTGGGAAAAGAAGTATAAGAACAAGAATAGGAAGATGAAGAAGCGGAAGATAAAGATGAAGGAGAAAGATGAAGAGAAGAAAAACATTGTCAAAGGCAACATAAATTCACCACTCTGTTCCGAAGTCATTTTTGACCATATTTTCTAGGATAGCTAAAGGTAGTTTTACCAATTCGGTAAAGATAGAAGGCTTAGTGAGCCTCGCTCCCCCTTGTCTCACAACGAAACCCTGGTTGCTCGATTTGCTATGCAATTCCGTGCCACCGGGTCACCGTGATACCGGGTCACCGTGATACCGGGTCACCGTGCCACCGGATCACTGTGCCACCGAATCACCGTGCCATCATATCACCGTGCCACCGAATCACCGTGCCATCATATCACAGTGCTATCAGATCACTGTGCCACCGGATCACCTTGCCATCGTATCACCGTGCCACCGTATCACCGTGCCATCATATCACAGTGCTATCAGATCACTGTGCCACCGGATCACCGTGCCATCAGATCACCATGCCACCGGATCACCCTGCCAAATGTACATCACTGACGACACGTACTAAACGGGGAACGTGTTAACTAATAGGAAAATTGTATAATTATTGAATTTATTTTTACTTCATTATTCAGATTACTTGAAAAAGCTTCCAGAGGACTCGCCAGATCGTGAACAAGCTGAAGGTATGAGCCTATTATCACTAAATGATTTCAAGGAGGTCCAAAATCCTGTTTTAGCTTCGAGCTTGCCTGCCTACATAAAGCTTATCAATTGTATTCGTTATTATATCTTTATCTACTATTTTACTCTTGTTGCTATCTTGCTGCCTGTGAATAATAAGCAAATAACAGAATCCTTTTCCTTTCAGCTTCACTGGCAATCATATCGGAAGCGGCAACTCATGCCAATGAGAGTATGAAAATTATGGTACGTGCTGTTTCAACTTTAATCGATTGCGGTAAAATCACTATAGCTATTTTAGATTTTTCCAGGTTCGTATCATTATTTGAGAAGAGTCCCATGACAATCAATAATTGTCGAAAAGGAGCCACACCAGCACCAGTCCTTGTCACTCGACTCATAGGACGTATGCATACAAATTATGGGACATTGTTGACGTTAAGAGTCGCTATAGACCGGTATGCACGCATTGTCAAAAAATTTTTATTGCAAGGGGAAGCGTATCCCGATTCTTCAATCTATTATCTGTCTTCACACTTGATTTATATTTAACAATTTTAAATGCCAATTTGCTCTTTAGGATGTGTTTAAGAAGTTAATGGAAATTCAAGAACGGATTGCTGAGGGGCTTCATGGTGACACACTGATTACAGCAAGCAGGGTATGAATGCATATTTGTATTGACTTTGTTAGCGTTGTTACTCTAAGTGCTGCAACCTATGTTGTTTATGCCAATGCCAATGCTCTATTGCCATTGCTGTCGTAACAAGTAGTTTTAGTTTAGTGCTGTTACTGGAAGTGGTAATCCTTAAGTGGTAGTAGTGACAGCAGTTGTTTTTGTTTTTGTTTGGTTTTGGTTTTGGTTTTGGTTTGGTTTTGGTTTTGGTTTTGGTTTTGGTTTTGGTTTTGGTTTTGGTTTTGGTTTTGGTTTTGGTTTTGGTTTTGGTTTTGGTTTTGTTTTTGTTTTTGTTTTTGTTGTTATTGTAATAGACGTAGTGGTAATACAATTAGTAATAATAGTAGTAGTACTATTAGTAGTAGTCGTCGTTGTCTTTCTCTTTTACTTCTTTAACCCAATTCTTCTTTTTTTCTCCTTTTTCCTTCTGGAACCTGTCCACCACATTTCTGCCTACACCTGGCGATCCTTGGCTAGTTTCATCCACCTGCCGCCTCCTATCTCCTGTATTTGGTCTCCCCATCTACGTGGTGGCTTTCCTCCCATTCTTTGCCCTTCTTTTGGCCCACCTTATGTTACTCATTTGGGCTAGGTGCCAAGCCAACTCGCCTCTCGTGTATTTTACTCTCTTTGATTTTGTACCATCTAGTGATATTTATCACTCATCATGAGTGATATATATTACTGATCTTTCCATGCTTCGTGGTGAACCGGCGCCAGTTTCCTCTCTTGGTGTTAAGTCAACCTCTAGGTTGCTACGCCATATGTCATAATCGGTAGGGTGACACTGTTCGTTATCTTTCATGCTAAACATTGTTATGCCGTTTCCGCATATTGCAAACCGTTTCCAACTCGCTGAAATTGGGAATCTTTGTGCCAAAATTAATGGCCATTCTAATACCCCAGGTACTGTTTTAGATTCACCGTTAGAGTGAGGGGACATCGTCTGAGCACATTCGTACTTCACAATTGTACGGGACGTTGTTAAGAACCTCTTATGAATAGATCTGTCGGAAAATTTAATTGCCGTGATCGTCATAAGGTTGAGAAATGTTTCCGCCCATTTTCCGTACATTGTCAGAGGCAAATCTATTATATCTTACGTCATCCTTACTGCGAAACCTCAGCGGCTAATTAACAGTTCATACGGAATAACTTACAAAATCATAAATGCTCTCTGCAAACAGCTGTTCTTCGCATTCATGGTGCGCCCATCCTTAAATGTTGTACGACAATCGTAAAATATCAGCTGTATATAATTTTGCTATGCTAGACGTAAATTTGTCAAATCTTATTTGGGCAGATCCTGTTGTGTGAAAAGCGCTTTTAATTATGCGGATGAATAGTTAGCGTAAACCGAAGCCAGTTAACACGGATTGCACTCGACCTTTCACTCTATAAGAGTCATTTGATCGACTTATGTGGTGTAGTGCGTTGAAGTGCAGAGTCCGCCCAAAAGTGACGGTTGCATTGCAGCGACGCGGGGAAGATCATTGCCATGGATAATAGAGGCAGTAGCGTTGTCACGGGGAGACAGAGGCTCTGCCCTCGTTCCTTTCTTGGAACAATTAATCACGCAATACACTAGAATCTTATTAAAAGTATTCGGCACGAGGCTCCTATGCAGATCAGTTATTCTGTGCCTATTCTGTACCTATTCTGTACCTATTCTGTCTCATTCTGTGCCTATTCTGTGCTTACTCTGTGCCTATTCTGTGCTTATTCTGTGCCTATTCTGCGCTTATTCTGTGCTTATTCTGTGCTTATTCTGTGCCTATTCTGTGCTTATTCTGTGCTTATTCTGTACCTATTCTGTGCTTGTTCTGTGTCTATTTTCAGCATATTCTGTTCCCCTTCTGTTCCCCTTCTGTTCCCCTTCTGTTCCCCTTCTGTGCCTATCCTGTACCTATTATAGAGCCCTTCTATGCCTGTTCTTTGCCTATTTGATGTATCTAATCCGAATGCCTTCGGATATTTGCTTACAAGTTCACTCTAGGTGGTTCTGCATTAAGCTATGTATTCCGTCAAGACTGTCGAGGTATGCATTTTTAGGAAGAAATTGTTAGAAGATTTGTTGCCCCAGTACAGTAATGCCTTTTGAAGCTTTATCTGCTTTAGATATTGTTATTGAAGTCGGCACGCAAAAACAAAATTTCTCTGGGCTTTATGAGTAGAGATTATGTATTTAAATGATAGTTCTTCAACTCTATCAAGAAATACTCACTTCAGAGAAATTCTACCGACCATATCATTGTATGTCATCTAACGCCCATTAATACAGATCAGCGGATTAGCATTTTGGTGCCTTTTGTTTTCCTGACAAGAAACATCAAAGAGAGCGCATGAAAAAGAACCTGGACTTTTTGTGTAGTGATTTATGATGAATATGGGCCGAGTACATAATATCAAATTGTCAATTATCCCCTGAGTTATGTTTTTTTCGGAAACATGCGGCGTAAATTATTAACAAATTTACCATACTCATGTTAGATTAATCATAAATCCTTAAACCTCAAAATGTGCTACTACAACAAGCAAGTAAAAGTTTGTTGTTTTCTTGAACGCAGATTCAACAATATCGTATAGTATTGACCGTAACCTCAGAATAAAATCACGAAAGGGATTCCTTTGCTGTGACCAGTGTGTGGCGAAAATGTATACCAATATGAACTTCCTGAAGGCCAGATTTGTATTGCATTTGAATGTTTTAGCGCAGTGCAGAACGGCGCAGTCTGCAACAAAAAGACACTCGATTTGATGGCTGGTTTTGAAGGTGTAAATGGTTCAAGGTCCTTCAAAATTGGACCTGCATTTCTCTGCTTACTGAAATTGCTTCGATATTTTCGCTTGCCATCTTCCCCTTATCATGAAGTCGTTTTTTGCTCGACACTATAGAACGTGAGTACAACAAATAGTTTTCGGTGTGCACGTACTATGTCGCTTGTCAAGAGAATGGATAGGTTGGGGTTTTGAAGAAAAGTGTTAGCCAACGTTATGTCGAGTCTAAGAAATCATGAGCTGAATGGACATAAATTTTGGGCGATTTCGCAGTTGATTTCTTTACAGTGTAACACATCGCCATATGCTCATTATAGAATAGGTTTTTGAATAGCCGCAACTAACCACCTCTGAGTGAATGAGCTATTACTTTAATTTGCGTTCTTACAGAAACAGTAACTAGACAGCTGGTAGAGCAGCACAAAGGTCTCCAAGAGGTTGCATTTGGCCATCTTGTCACAGGCTGCACGCCTTCTTGCTTTTGTGGGCCACTTGAAACAGAATTGGGTTTAACGTTTAAGCTGTCATTTGTATGAACTTGGCGAAAATTTATTAAAAACAGCTTTAGACTTCGCAGATAATGTGAAAGAGTTACTTTTCCGCGTTGGCGGTGGATTATAGACAAATTGGCGGTGGATAAAGATTTGGTCGACTAATTGAAGTTTTACGTAAGTTTTCGGCAGTGATTTGTGGACAAGAGAAGCGATGTTTAGTTTTGGTAAAACTTCCTTCTTTTCGTCAAAGTTTAACGGAGTAATGGATTACCTTCCATACAGTTGCAGCGTGTTAGAAGACAAGCAAATGTCTGCCAATGGCGGATGTTCCTTGCACGATATAAAAATTAGTCTAACGTTTATATGTGTGACAAAATCAGATGGGCACATAATTGTGCGAGGAGTATTGGTAGGTTTCACTTGTAAAAAAGGTATGCTCGGCTGTTTCATGAATTCAACTGCCAAGATGTTATTAAAACTGCCCTATTAGCGAACACCATTACCTGATAGTTACAAGAGTTCGTAATACTTAGGTAAGATTCTATGATCCCCAAAGGAAGCGACGGAGTGTCGGACGCAGGCGCAGTGCAACCATCAAGTCCTTTGTGTATCAGTTGAAATGCAGAATTGTTTTGCGAACCAACAAAAACTGGGACAAGGCGTTATGGGAGAGGAGGGAGTCCTTAAGGATGGGAGAGGACACTAAAGGAGCAAGGGGTCTATATTTTCATCACTGATCCTGACGTCTTTCACTGAGTGGCCCCTAAGGCAAAATGTTATCATAGAGTTATACCTTATTTGAGGGCTTCTATGTTGCAATAGTGCCATTGCAAAAGTCCGACTGATTCGTTGAATCAGTATTCAGAGTAACAAATTTGCTTCTAGAAATATGGTATTCAAAAGAATTATTATCCTTTTGGGGATCATAGAATTCGTTTTCTCGCTAGGCCTATTCAATTGATCTAGTTGTAAGGGACACTTATTGGTCCCAAAACACAAGCCATTCAGGCTGTCCAATTTCTGATTGGCTCCTTCAAAATAGAGTTGGGTATACTCTTTCACACATTCCATTTCGGTCAAAATAAATGCAAGGTTAGTTAAGGTTCCGTTTCGATCAATGCAAAAGAGCATAATCATACACTAATACCCGGCGAAATAAAAGAGACTTTCTAATATTGAATGCTAGTCAATGATGTCGAATACAAACATCGTCCGGTTTTTCTCAAAGCACTTTGATTTGGAAGATTATTGAATTTCTGGTCCTATAAATCAATAAATCAATAAATCAGTAAATCAACAAATCGATAATTCTCTTAGTCATTAAATCAATTGATTTAGAGAGATAAAAAAATCGATAAAAAGATAAATCTATCAATCGAAATAAGTAAATAAGTAAATAAGTAAATAAGTAAATCAGTAAATCAGTAAATCAGTAAATCAATAAATCGATAAATCAATAAACCAATAAATCAGTAAATACATGGATAGATAAATTAATAGATAGATAAATAGCTAAATAGTCAGATAGATAAATAGATAGATAGATATATAGATAGATAGATAGAAGATAGGTAGATAGATAGATGATATAAATATATATATTTGCATGATATGTGTATCAATGTCTAATTAAATGTCTAGTTGGTTATAGTCAACAGTTAAACATCATGTGGTGAAGTTAAATCTAGAGTAGCCTGGTAACTAGTAAAAATTTCAACAGTAACATCGAACAATCTTCCATTGTTCATTTCCAGACTACGGTTATTCTTAGGACCTTGATATAAGGGACCATTATGGAAACAAGGTCTTCTGAACCTTTTTAATGCTATCCCTGCCAACTTTATTAATAGGGGTTTATTGAGCACGATTTCTTTGTTTTTTGTTACTTATATTTTGTATTCTTTAGAATGACTTAAATATTTTTGTTTAATTTTGTAAAATATTATAAATCTTAAAAATCGTAATTTTGACTTATTATTTTGTTTTGTTTTGTAACTATTTTTCTTCTATATGGCAAAATAAACACATACATATATACATACATACATCTGTGAGCTGCTAAATGGTAGTTGTCTGGCTTGTAGTGAATGTGTTGGTGGTGACTGCCTAAGGTGGTGAACATCTACGTACTTAACTTATTGCATGATTAATATATTGATTGTAAATTCCCGGATGGTAACTGTTTACAATGCAAGTACCAGGGCGAGGGGGTGAACTTGAGGATTCGAGTGTCTAGGTCTTAGTTGTCGTGCTGGTGGTAGTTGCTTTGGTTGCAAATGCCACATATGGGGAGGGTCTTGGTGGTAACTGCGTAAGGTGGTTGGTATCCATTTGGCTAAGGTCTCGGATGATAATTATCTGATTTCACAATGTTCTGGTGGTAAATGCTAACGTTGCAAGTATCCGTGTGGTCCACAATGAGGATTCAAGTATCTAGGTGGTAGCTGTCTTACTGGTAGTTGCTGTCTTAGTTGCAATAGCCAGATATTGGGAGCGTCTTGGTGATGACTTCATCGTTTCCAAGAACCGTGGCTGTAATGTTCTTGTAGCAAATGTCAGAGCTGTTGGCGTGGTGAAAGAACAACAATATTCCTTTGTCTTATTTAACACTAAAGTGAAAAGTAAACAGTTTTACATTAACAAGTCGTTATGTTGTTTATATTATTAAGGATAAAAATGTGTAAAGATAAGTGAGCCATTTGTCGCATTTTCAGCTTGTAAAATTCTTCATATCTTTTGTTCGTTAATTGGCGCAGCGGCATGACATATTAGGTAATGGGAGTTTAGAAATGCTGTTACTACACTGTTAAAATAGGCCGTGTTTGTCGGAACTAATGTTGGGTGTTGTAACCTTCCCAACGAAAGGCGTAAACATTCGCAAGTGATAACAGAGAAGATGTATACGCTTTCGTTATGTAAACTTTGAATAGTTTCATGATTTCCTAGCGATTGCTAAGTACACGATGATATACCCACAATTGTTGAAAAGAGCGGCCTTTACTTCGTCCATGGATTATTCAAACAGATCTCATTAGCAAAGGAGGACCAACCAGCTGTCGGAACCGGTGATAACGTGATTTTCGGTCTTCGAACAGTTTCAAGATATTCAATATTTTGATTCAGGTGAAAGTTGAGTTCTTTGTGTCGCTTAACCGTTTTGTGTTTAAGGAGTGAGAAAGAGGCGGGGATAGCGATGTGATTCGATGGAAGAGAAGGAGACCGTACTGTTAGATGTCATCTAAGTTCCAAAACATCATTTTTGTTATTAGTTACCCTTACTGATCAGAACAAGCGACATGAATTTGCAGCCGAGTCCGTTTTGATTTTAAGGTCATGGGAGGTCTGTAGAAGCAGTGCTTTCCTGTGGCGTGATCAGGCAATATTGAAGAAGTCTCATCAAGCGGTATTCAAGATGTATCTGCCGGGAGCAACCGTTTCAGATACCGAATAACTCTTCTCACACTTAACCAGTTGATTCAATCATATGCTGACAGTTAAATAATCAGCAGCTCCTTATTGCTACAAGTGTCATTGCAGATAAGTTCTACCTTTTTTCTGGTAATATGAAACATCCAGTGTAATTTCATCTCCATTTCCCACTGTTTATTCGCGTACTATTAGAAAATGTCGACGTTCGACAACAGTACCGAGTGTCACTATACTTTTGTAAATCCATGGGGCAATTATCAGTTATTACGGAAGTATAGCTAATGAGAGAGGTAATAGCACACTTCTTAATGAAATGGAACCCCTCTAATTAATGGTGAGCATATACCTTTCGAAAAGACTACACTACAAGAAGCGGCTTTAAAGTTACTTGTAAAACTAAGTACACGTGGTACCATTTAGCTGACCATAAGTCTTTAAATCTTGCCCACAGTTGCGTAATTTAGTAACTAGTAATAATTAGCTTGCTAGCCAGCCTACATAATCATTGACTCAATAACTCAGAGACTCACTGACATATTACACACTGACTCACACACCTCAACGCATTCACTTCCTCACTTCCTCACTTACTGAGTTACCGAGTCACTCACTCAGTCATTCAATTACTCAGTCATTCAGTTGTTCAGTCACTCAGTCACTCAATTACTCAGTCATTCAGTAACTCAGTCACTCAGTCACTCATTTACTCATTTACTCAGCCACTCAGCCACTCAGTCAGCTAGTCACTCGCTCACTCAGTCACTCAGTCACTCAGTCACTCAGTCACTCAGTCACTCAGTCACTCGGTGGAAGTGTTTAATTGTTATTGAACAAAAGCATATATTGTTTCCTTTTATGACCAGGGGGAAGGGGTCAGATATTTAGCATTGACTGACAATCATATAAATAAATTGACCCAACTCAATGTCAACAATTTGTTACAACTAAAATCTTATCATTATAGGGGTATCAATATTTTGCAACTTTAACCTCCTTACAAAATTTCACAATATCAAGTAAATCTGGCAGGGCAGTAATCATTTGTAACTCAGAGCATGTAGAGATGGCATTTTTTTCATTTAAGCATGGTTAAAGACCTTGACCATGCATACCCCGAAGGTTCACAACTGATTAAAGGTGGTTTTCTTCACTGAGTACTATCCAGGTATAGCTTTTCAGTGAAAGCTGTACAGTCCTAAAGTCTGCACAGAAATCACAAACACGCATAAATAAAGACTTCTGTCCTAACAGCCATATTCTTGATCATACACTCCATCTTCTATCTATTAGTATCAGATCCCGTGGGAGTCATAAATATTGGTTTAGATACCAATGGTCTCCTTGTTAAACCCTCAGTCCAATAGTCTAATGGAGATTACTTAATTCACAACTCAATTTTTCTACATAGCCATTGCATTTCTTCCCTACGTGTATCATATTCTTAAGGGTAGAGTATTAATTGGTTCTTGGCATCTCAACAAATCATGTCATGTTCTTCATGATGCACTATCTGGTGACACAATAACCAGAAGGCAAAATAATGACTCAATGTCCAAGCTACGTACATTAAGAATATAACATGTTACTGTAATGAACTAGGGATATAAAGTGCTTACTGTATGCAAATTAAAGTCGATAGAAATTTCTACAAAAATAGCTAGTTCACTTGCTAAGTATTGTGTACTCTATAATACCAAATGTGAGGTGCATATTCTCAGTGGCCTAAAAGACAAGACGGCTCAAACTTTCTTTGAAAAATGACATATGTGGGGTATGAATGAAAGCTGGGGAGTCTCTTAAAGAATAAAGTTGCACATGCATCTCACATTCTTCAAAATACAATTAAACTGTGCCATTCACAAAACGTTTCTCCATTTTGTGTGACATTACTAAAAATGTGATCTATTTGCTTCAATGTAGAGAATAGATTTTGTAGGCAAAATATGACAAAAGAGCAAATATGCCAATATAAATTGACATAGGTTGATTTCTTGAAAATAAAATGTATATACTTTATGGAGGTTATTAGGCTTTTGAGGAGAACTTAATGAAAACTGATATGGTATCGCAGCTTTTGAAGTCCATATACAAAATCTTGGACATGCCCTATATCCCCTTTCATTTTAGAAGTCACTTATTGCTACGTGAAAGCTTGCAAATGCACATGCAAACATCCTTTAAACTTATGAAGGTATTGATATTATTAAATTATAACTCTCATACTGCCTATAACTAAAAACATTCAGTAAATTGATTACTGGTAATGAAGACACGGAATGCCTTGAGACTTTGCCAATTTGTAATTAAAAGAAAAAATCCTCACACAAAATTTTTGCAGTGTCATTAAACTTTGGCAAGGTATTGAGGGTATTTTAAAAGAATTTTATATGCTTGTATCCTTGATAAACCTCATCATCTCTCTGTCTTCCCTCAGATACAAAGTCATATATTACTTGCTTCTATCTTGTTCATCACTTTCAACTATATGTCAAAGAAACTATAAGATGTTTCTATTATGTGTTCATTACAATGGAGCGCTACCTATTCAGCTACTGAGTCCTGTTACACACCTAATATTCAGATGTGAAATGTTTAGAGCCTGGTCATGCCATACTAAAATTCACACAATACTTCAACTTTGCAAGCTCAAGTAAACTAACAAGAAAATTTTGTTAAGATCTATTAGTAAACTTCTATGGCTGATTCAGCTTAGTCCTTTCATACAATAAAAGATAAGGAACTCTGTCCTGCTGGTGTTTAATAACAGAAGCCAGCTGAATAGGTTTGAGAATACTATCATCACAGAGCATCCATCCTCCTTTACCTCCTTGCCTTACTGCTGCAGTGTAATGACCACCTGCAGCATTTTTACCATGATGGTAAACAACCCCCAGCAACTTATACATTCTCTGCTGTGCTGCAATCTTGCTCCTGACACTAGTAGAAAGTACATCTCTTGGGATTTCAAGGTCAGGATAAATGTCAATAGCTTTGTGTAACTTCTGTGATCCTCCAGTTTTATCAAATACAAAATACTTCAAATGAAGAATCAACACCCATGGTAATTCTTCCAAGCATGTCTTATGGAAAGCCTCAACCTCTGCATTTGTTTTGGAGCACGTAAAATCAACCAGGCTCTTCTTTGCAAAATAAAGCTCCAAAGCTTCTTTGACATCATGAATATCATCAGACTGTATGTCTAGCTGGAGAGTGAAAAAAGGTTGTAAACTTGCTGACTCCTTAGATCCTGATCTATGTACAGAGGAACGAACAGTACCTCCAAATATCATCCTTACTAATGAACTTTTACATGCTGTATTCCTCAAAACAGTAGATCTATTTTTAGGGCCAACATGCTCCCAGTCATCATTGGAATCATCAGTCTCTTCCACATCTCCATTGGGTAATGGAGCTGAGTGGCTCATATTATTTAGGCTTGGCTCAGGCTCAATTGTTGCACTGATTGCAGCAAATTCATCATGCAGACCATTTAAAAGAAAGGAAAGAAACTCTTCTGCATCTTCTTGCCTTCCTTTCTCTGATAAATTGGACTTGAGCAATGGTAAGACATCATACACTTCCTGTGGCACAAAGGAACTCCCTGCCTTTTCTTTTCCATTTTTCTTATTTGCACTTGACTCAGTTTCCCACTCAACAAACTTGTTAACAAACAGTGCCATACAATCGATTAAAGGGATGGCAGACTTTCCACTTTCATTGTCCATAAATACGTCTGCTGAACGGAAAAGATGGAAGAAGGGTGATGTGCTAATCAGAACTTGTAGGGTTGCGTTGATGTAACACCAGTTCCCTCGATTTACCAAACCTCTCATTAAAAAGGGCTCTTTGCTATCTGCAAATTTAAAGTTTTGGACAAAACTTACAAGTCTTTCAAGTCTTGAATCTCTTTCCACTGGTATGAACTGTTTTGATGACCCGAGATGGGTATGTGCAAAGTGTAGCTGACTTGGAGCCCGACTATCTACCACACTTTTGCTTGATGGGGCTTTTCTATTTATAGGTTCATTGGAAGTGGTAGAGCGCGGTTGTTCCGTTTTGAACAAGGCAGCCCATGATGTTGGTTTAGTTTTGGGGGCAGGCCTTTCAATCTCTGGTTTTGGAGCTATATTTGTTGTGCTTGGCTGGTCTTTGCATCCATCGGTTGCGTTTCCAGATGTAACAACGCTTACATCTGCTTGCACGCTATCATTTTTAACGCAGGTTGATTGTTCAATTGCATCACCTTGATAGTTAGAAACTGTTTCTGATCCCTGACTTAAGTCGCCAACAGCGCTACAGCACAAATCATTATCTTTCTTCGCGGTCGTACCCGCTGACTCAAGGTCTGTCTTTGTTGTAACTATACAGTTGTTCTCTATGGCATTGAAATTGGTGTCTGTTTTCGAACACGAGGCCGACGGTAACTCTGTATTACCGGGGCATGACTTCGGTGAAGAACTTAAGTCAAAATTTGTTTCAGGTAATGCAGGCCCAGTACATAACGTTCCCTCGTGTGTATCACCACATTTTCCATCCTTGTCAACAGTTTTCGAAACTTCATCAAACCCTGCAACATCGTAGGAACGCAAAAACTCCACTCCTTTTCTCCCACTACACGACCAGTCCGACAGTGCTGCTACTTCTTGGTCTGTAAAATCTCCAAACAATAATTCCGACATATGATTCAAATCTCCATGTTCCAGATAGTCATTATGCGACATTATTTATAACTTTCGCTTTCTCTATATTGCCAAAATGTATAAATTAAAGTGGTATTTCAATTTTCCATGCTTTAACATATTAACAGAGTATATAAATGTTGCAAATATTTTTCCCTAACGTGGCTAGACAGTTTCCAGCGTCTATCTGCCATCTTGGTACTTGTGCACACATTGTTCATCGATGGCCTGGATTCTATACTCGATCCCAGGAGATTTCTTAGAACGTGGCACAATAGACCTTTTGTTTTGTTTCAAGAACGGTGTTCAAACAGGTGTCTTGTTTACCATAAAATTTGCTAAAATTTGTTCTTATTCTGGGATTGCAACAGGTCGATTCATTACAAAAAAGCAAAGCAAAATATGTACGATAAAATCTTAAGCAAGTGTTTGGCCATTGAGGGTTTCGGGGGCTATGTACTGTAGAGGCCTCTTATTGATCGGTATCAAGACACGACAGGCTTGCAAGCAACTTCACCAAGCTCAACTATTTCTTGTTGAATTTCAGGGATTTTTACATAACACGCTCCTGTGAAAGGGGTATAGGGTAGGCAACGTTTGTCTTAACCTGCCAAGCAGAAAAGCAGGCCACACTGTCACACACTATTCACCTTGTAAACAATGTGATGAACAAAACAAACAAATATCAATACCCTCCATAGCATATGTAGAGAGGAAAAGGAAATGCCCTAACCACAGCAAATAGTAGAGGAATTGTACCGATATGCCCTGCCCTAAAAAACTTGATAGAGCAGTCGGACAAACTATTCACGTCTTTGTAAGATCAAAACATGAATTGCTTTGAAAATAAATATCGTCAATTTACTGGGGGTTTAATATATAAGAGAAGGCGTTGAAAATATACGCTGGAAAACTGCTGCTCAGACACCGTGAATCAGAGGTGATACAGATGTCAAGGGCTTGATTATAAAACGCGCGAAGATTCAAACGGTGTTATGATTCCGAGACCAGGCGGGGAATTCGGACCTTGCGATAAGTGACACCATGGTCTTTCTATTCAGGGTTGAATAGAAAGACCATGGTGACACCAACCATTTGCAACAGAGTTTAACCTTGAGCACCATCGGTGGAAGCGGGGGCAACTGGGTTCACCCCACTCACTTTTTCAGAAAATCAAGTATCCCCCCTCTTCTGTTAGCCCATATTCTAGACCTATGCTCTGCATTTTATGCATTATCTACATCTGTCATTCGCTTTTGTATGGCCGAATATGAACTTATTTAATGCCCTCTCTCGTAACATTGAAAAACGCTCCGTCGCCGTTGGACTGGCTGGGTTAAAATATATTTCTTCACATTCCACTAAGGTGCCTTTGGTCATTGTGTGGAAAGTGGCGTTTTGTGTTGATATGCATATCTTGCTGTGAATGTGACACAATTTCTTTCGCAATCAATTTCAATTCTGATAAAGATGATAAGTGGTCAGGGAGGAAAGTGAGATTTGGCAAATCTTGGGGAGCATGCCCACTCTGCCCCCTATTCCCCAGTCCCTGCGCTGTTGTCGCTGAGCTTCGAATGCAATTAGGAAAATGAGTCCAAGGCCATTTGATTCAACGGTGATTGTGAATGAGTTACAATTGTGAAAGATCAAATCAATGAACGGCGCCAGATGGTTGTCATGACAAACTTAAAGCACCGAAGACCAGTAATTTTTGTGAGTACGGTTCTTACTTGACCTCTGTTTCCTGTTTTTAAGTATCAGTTGTTAACATCTGTCGTTCATGACCAGCGGCGGAGGGCTGCCTATCACTCGTTTACGTTGGATGGCAAGGAAGGGGTACAGTCCTGGTTGCATAAACCTAAGGCATTCAAATCCAAAACTAAAAAAGGTTTCGCAATAATTTGATTTGAGAGAAAAGATGCAGGGGGACACGGCCCTACTTTTTCTGTGGTGATCCTTTCTGTTGTGTTTTCTATTGATCTAGAAGAAATAGAATGAATTGACTTTGAGTTTTCAGTATACTTAAGTGTAATCTCTCAAATAAATACGAAGGAAGGCTACTCTACACTGGCAGCGCATTTTCTGTTAATGATCCGACAGTGGATTGTAAGACCTAAAAGAGGTCCTAAGAAAAAACAAGTATGAAAAGACGACAAGCTTAAGTTTACGAATGGCATGAAATTTCCCTT
Organism: Alatinidae sp. Z8VKAUB7J3; assembly: GCA_010016025.2. Classification (NCBI taxonomy): domain Eukaryota; kingdom Metazoa; phylum Cnidaria; class Cubozoa; order Carybdeida; family Alatinidae; species Alatinidae sp. Z8VKAUB7J3. The sequence continues at coordinate 147,794,504 of JAAAKM020006971.1, read as the reverse complement.
GTCTTTTAAATTTTGTTCAGAAAGGTTACGCTCAACTTCAACGGGTAGGATCAGCAAATCACAAAGTAACTGAAATACTAAACAAACTTCTACTATGAAACTGCATCATAAAGTTAGCATATTTCTAACAATTGAGCAACAAGTCAAACATGGATGTCAAATTTAGATAGACTTAATTTCTTCTTCAAAGCAAAACTATCTTGCATAGATTCGAGGATAGGGTGGGTGGCCAATACTTACATTATGCGGACCACACTGATCCACTGTAGCGAGTTTTGAAGGTGGCCCTTGGGAATTCCAGCAAATTAAAGTAGTAGGAAAAGTGCGTACCATTATAGTAGGGAAGCATTACTTATGTTTACCTGTTGAAAACATCGGCAGTGGCAATTTTAACCCCAATGGAACTGAGTAAGGACCTTTCTCAATTCAAATGCCCCAGAGAGATCAAGCATTTTGCACTCTAAATAAGATGTAACAGAGCATTTAGTGATTGCTCAAACACTTTTACCTAATTGGATACAGGAAATTTTTTCACTACGCCAGAAAAACAATAAGCTAAAGAAAATAATCAGTAATCCGACAGCTGCGATTTTGCAAAGTATGGAGAATGGATTAAAAAAATGGTAGCAGTACCACTCAACCGATTGGCATATTGACAGGGTACCTAATCACTTCATTTTCTGCACTGTAATTCAGTTGATGCAATTTGTACCTGAAATGTGCTACAAGAAATTCGCTAAGGTAAACATTCAATAGAAATGCAGGATAAGATTATTACTCATTCCATGAACAAATGAATACCGATCTAAATCAATCAATCAATCAATAAGCAAATAGATGAAATAAATGACAATAAAGTATAAGTCCTTCCTACCGTCTAACACCTATTGATTTCTGTATGTCCTCTTGTCGTTTTCTTTCTAGCTCCGCTGCATATACTTCAGCCTCTACAGCATATGGCAAAAAGAGTACATTTCATTTATAATATTATACTTTTCATTATCAAATATTACAGACTCCTGACTACAGTCGCCATTTACTTAGCATTTATGCAACAAAAATAACAGAGTTAATTACGTTCGCAACACATACAGTAAAATTATCAACATGACAAATTCTTAATCGGAAGTTCCTGATTGTCACAAAAGACGTGAAAGTTTTGGAGCATGTGACAAAACAGATCACCGGAATCTTCCATGAAACATAACTGCGTTTATGTGTGAAACGAATCAAAATTCATCATTGGAGTATAATATAAAAGCTCTTGTGGAACAAAATCATAGATGACCTTCATCTTAAACATGGATTGGCGCCGTTTTAGAAGGGCTACATTGTGAACTTTCATGTAAACAGAAAAAATGATGAATTTTGCTACACCCCCTTTTGCATTACTGAGAAAGGATTTAAAATTTTTAAAGGAATGGGATGACAAGAATTGCTCCCAGCATTTATTGAATTTTCAGCTAAAAAAGGCATGAGTTTCAGAGGGCTTTAATTCAAGGGGGCCTTCATAAAATTACTTCATTCTACCAATGACTTTTTGTAAAAACGTTGTCCTATTGTCACAAAGTGTCCTTTCAGTTTTCCTTAGCTTTAAATCTCAATTGCTCATTTTATAAAATCCAACACAAATTTGAAAGCTGTATATAATTTGATTTTCTTTTATTCCTAAATGCAGAGTGGCATTTATTAAGCTTTTAGTCTACAATGCTGTTCATCATCATTAAGATGATGCTGATGACAAAACATCCAACAGCAGGTATATATTAAGGTCTTGAGAAAGCTGTATCTCATAAATTAAGGCCAAAAAAGTCAAATGATAGTTACATACCTGCATCCCAATCCTCCTCGGTGTCTGGAGTCTCACTACGAACATATTCAGGAGTATTCCTCCCTTCTGGAATGACATCCTCCAATTCACCTGTTTCATCTGAGACAGCTATTTAAACAATTTGAAAAACACTTGACAGATTCAGAATTTCTGTCAGTTATTACTGCCTACATACAAACCATTATTAATAACCAATCTTGGTTGAAATTAGAACTCTGTCTAAATGAAAATGTGTAAATGACAATGGTAATGGTTTTGCTGTTTATCAAAAAACAATCAATGAAGCTTCTTTGTACCAGATAAACTAACAGGAAGGAAGACACTAAAAGATTGTAAATTTAAAAAATCAGCCAATATAGAAATTAGCAAGACTATGTCAGGAGCGGAATGGAAGAGACATAAAAGTGACTAAAAGCAAGAAGAATGAAGGAGACCTAAATTAATACTGAGTTCCCAAAGATGATGACGACACAGATGATGCATTAAGGATGATCACAATGAGGCTTGTGATCATGTTGAGGATGATTTATAATAATGACAGTGTTAATGATAATAATGGTGATGATAAAAAAGTAGGTTAGTGGTACATAATTTAAATATATATACCCGGTATTGTTGACTAACAGATTCATTTTGCTAAACATTTTGCTAAACATTTTGCTAAGTACTAGTTACTAGTGCTTTGCTAAGAATTCTTTTAGAACAGTGTTCCATTCACCGCAGACAACTACTCTGGCCAGTGCGTGACAGAAGAGTTTATTCAAAGGCAACAATATTCCAATACAGTGTTGCAATAAAGGTAAGTAAATTATGACAATGGTGATGGTGATGGCAATGATATAAGTGATTGTAGAGGTACCGGTGAAATGAAAAAAGGGATCTCTACAACTCTATATAAGGGACATTTGTCATTCTTTGATAGCTATCCTACATTTTCATGTGGTATCATGCATTGGAATAAAACATTGGACTTTTCGAATGATAACCTTGACCACCGATTTTTTCAGCACTGGCCCTTACACTTGGGCGATATCATTAATAATGCTGGGTAAATATTGCAAAATCTAATTGAAAGAGCTATTCTTTATCTTTTCTGTTAATGGCCTATCCTGATTATCAATATGTGCTAAATCAACCAAATTAAGTTTTGTCTGTTCTCCTCAATTATCAATTACTATGATACAATACTTTTAAGGTACAATCAAAATATCACAGATAATCATCTTACCTTGTTGGTGAATATCTGCCTCAATCAGTTTCTAAAAAAGACAAGCCATACATTTTCTTAAAAGATTATTGTTTGCAAAGGAAATGAGATTTGCAATTGAGAAAACTTTGACAAGAATAAGGGTAATTTGAGATAAAATAACAAAAGCTTTGCAGAATGGTGATAATGGCTTATTCACATGCACAGTCAATACCAGTTATATATAAACTTTACAAATTCAGAATACAATGTATATAAACATCCTAAGTAAATGAATTTTTTTATCACTTAATATAATGATATGTCAGTGCTGTGGTTATTCATACAACAGGGTACCTGCCACAAACAAAGGGTCGGTTCCTTGTCTTCTACTGAGATTCCCTGACTTCCTAGTTTTACTTTATTTAACAATATTTAAGGGGAAATTGAGACAGATCAGCATCTATCTATGAATTATTATCAGCCTAAAAATTCAATAAAGAAGGCATCACACTATCATTTATGAATGCTGTATGTGAGATGATTGAATAACACTTGGTATATACAAAAACCACAATTGATTTTAATTAAAGCTTCTCAGACTGACCATATAATGTTGCATCTGTTGAAATAGGGAGTTGCATATATATAAGTTACAGTGTGTACTTCAAAATATATATCAAACCAAGTAAACCTTAACTACATCATAAGCAGCTACATTACAGAATCTTATTCTCAGTGGAATATAAACACTCTTACTGTATATTTAAAGTTGTTAAAATGCACTATGGACGTAGTTATATATGTGTATTTAATGTAACTTACCCTATCAGGACAGCTGGCAATATGACTTTTCATGTATTGCCTTAAGAAAATATGTGTTGCATTGAATGGGCATGGAATAAAGTCTTTGTTAGGGTGGTTCTGGAATTGGGAATACAGAAACAGTTTAGTTCATTTCTACCTACAAGTACATAATGTACAAGAACAATAATAAAGAAGCATACTTATACCAAATTGGTAAGTTAGAGGATTCATTAATTCATGATCCTCAGCTAAAAAGGGAAGCAGGGAATAGACAGTGAAAATGTCTCACAATCTTTATGGCTAGTCATTTTAAGTTACTACCTTATGTGGTTGTATGAGTTTTACCAACATTCTTAGAAGTGACTAAGTAGTAGATGATGTGGTGTTTAAAGAACAAGTTCTTGTAATATGATTTATACTGTACATTAGAAGTATTCCACAACTCATTTTAAGTTAACAAAAATCAGTATTTGTCTTGTGCCCATAGATACAGCCTGTCCACCAGAATCCACTGATAAGAGATGAGTCCAACTTTTTAACTATTCCAAACTGATAACAAAGGTACAAAGCAGGTTGACTAAAACATTAATTATAATGTTTGGTGAATCAACAAAAAAAGTCCACCAATTTGAATTGCCAGATGGTGACCATCAAGCTATTTGAACACTACTCTGTGCAATGGAGCTGATTTGCCAGTGGTAAGAATCCAAACCAATATATACTTGCCCTGAATCCATTGATTGCATGCTCCGTTAGGATTGTGTGTTTGCATTGGCAATCTCTCAATCAAAGACCCCTGATGAGCAGTGGGTCCGACATTGAAACTACCCTAAAAAAAACCAGAAAAACCACCAAACAGGCTAACTAATCAATATAGGGCAGGTGGGGCCGTCCAAGGGCAACGCCCCTCAATTTTGGCTACCGGGCTTGGAAGAAAGCGATAAAGCAGACTCAACCGCCCAGTAGGACCGCCTTTCGCGGATCATGGAGAGCATCTGTCATCAATAAGAACAGATACTACATACATTCCTTGCCAAAAGGTCCCTGCGCGCGCGCCCTCCCTCCCGGCGCGGCCCGTACTATAGGCCTGCTAAAAGTTTGTTAGGTCGGTCTAAGGAATGCATTCATTTTTAAAACTGAACAGTAAGAAGTTACCAACCAAGCCTTAGACTTACTGCAGAGCATATGATTAAGCGACAAAGGTACAGCTCGGAAAAGGAAAAGTCACGGGCTCGGCCTACCTTCCGACACTTGATAATGTGGAATTGAAATCTCTTAGCAGTTATTCTGTGTACAGGATCATATGGACAAACGATAAGCGCATCTGGGTTCCACTGGTCAAATTCATTAACACGTACAGCCATTGTTAACAGAAATGCTCTCTGTAACTTGTCACTGTTATAGCTGAGACTTGCATTTCAGATGCAGTGCATGTTTTCATCTCGAGATATCTTCGGAATTTCATGTTGCAAAGCGACTGTCATTTTAAAGTAACCTCTTTTGCATGACTCTGATTAAATGGAAAGGAGGTAAGAGATGTCATCTGCATCTTGGGACTCTTTCAAACAGACGTGAACATACTACTCCTGGGGTTCCTAATGGACGTGGGGTTTGAAATAAACGGGGGGATTTGAAAGAATCCCAAAAACTTAATAAACGGGGGAGGTGGAATAGATGGGGGCGTTGGAAAATGACCAAAAAGGAATTCAAGAAGCAATGCTTAGAATCAAGTGCAACTCCCTAATTATAAGGTAATACAACACAAACAATAGCCAGTTAGTCGAAGCCATGGCAGTCTCCTACATGGCTTCCAAGATTTTAAAAATGTTCCCCGCGTCCTCCTGCTCAATGACAGTATTAGTTAAAAGAATAGAAATTTATGTACAAGAATTAAAAATATATTTGTAAAAGGATTCCAGCCTGAAACTTATTTATATATTTATCATTGAGAAGTGAGGATTTAAAATGTTAATTATGAAAAGAACACTAGAGAAATAAAAAATATATCACAACCAGGGATTCATTAATTGTGCTATGGCTTTAAGCCTTCACCAGTGCCAGACATATACCTATTCTCAGCAGACACATTGCAATTGTATATAATTTTGAAAGCATGAATCATTACCACAACAGCTTGCAATTTAAGGGTGCTGACCGAATTTGAACCCAAAACCTCATGGTTACTAAACCAATGCCCTAACCATTGGACCATCAGTCCTAAAAGCTAAGGCGGAGACTTTTAGTGTCAATCTTTCGAAAGCCATAATTCCATGCTCACATAAAAGAAATGTGCCATATATGTATGAGTTGGATTATGTGCATATGACTCAGGTTATAATGCACAGACATGTACTGATGATTAATTTTACTCCATGTACTATGCTCTGCTGTCACATGTCAGTCCAAACTATACTTCAATTTAAGCTTTTCTGAAACACATACAGTCAAGATTTATTCCTCTTCTTCTCCTCCATTGCCTAGAGCTGCTTCATTTTCTCCTCCTCTATTGCCTAGAGCTGCTTCATCTGCTTCTTCTCCCTTTCCTGTCTTGTGATTAATTCCTGCCAAATGTATACAGTTACAGCTCTGCAAAGATGCCTCACTACCTGCTTTCTCCTATGTGTTTCTAGGGTGGGGTAAATACTGGATCTTTGGAATATTTAATTAGATATACCGGTACATGCTTATGACAGGTAGTTAATATAATATGTGTGTATGACTTACTATTTGTGCATCTCCCTGGAAGGTACTTTCTGCTGTTCCATCTTCAATCACAAGAACATTTTCTGCACCAGCAATTCCCACAGTGTCCTTTAGAATAATGGATATTATATTAGGTCATCTGAGATTCTAAACTATTAATAAGATAGGGGCAGTATCAAAAATCTGTGAAAGTTCAAAATTTATGATCGAAAGCAATATCTGCTTCTTGTAATTTCTCTATATACTAAATATTGTAAGAGATTTTACAAACAGTTAGGTAAAGCTTCTTTTAACTTTCTTATTGTTCAAGTTAAGATGTTGGTATAGCCAATATAGTGATACTCAAGGGTATCATAAACATTGTAAACAAGAACATATTTGTGGCCTATGCCATGGTACAGCTGTTGAAGGGGGGGGGGGGGCCGGACGGGGTGAGATAAGGTAATGAAATGTTTTCTTGCAACACTATGCTGATTTGTTTTACACTGATCATATACAGTGTAATACTCTACTGCCAATTACTAACAATACCCCAGATATACTCAGACATATAGACAGCCTTGATTAACAGCTTAATTTCCATATGATATGTAATGACAATGAAAACCATGCAGTTCTGCCACATGGATATACATGACATAATCTATACTTTACACAATATCCACTGACTAGAACATCACATACAGTTAACGGCAATAACTAGATGGGAAAAACACATTTCGTATTGCTAGAGAAGGCCATGATTAGTAAACTGTGCTAAATGAAGGCTATGGCAAAGTATTTTATGTAACTTCTTGGAAATGTAAAGCATGTCAACACTTTGAGAGATGCAAAGACACTAGCTGAAGAAAGAAATAATTGGCGCAAATTTGTGGCTTAATGTGTGACATCAGATAAAAAAAGGTCTAAAATAAGGTTATCCACACATCATCGTAACTGAAGCATGAACAAGAAAACTACTAAACTAACAACATTTTGGCAAGTCCACTTTTTACTAGAATTATTACAATGTGTCACTTAGTTGTCACTTAGTAGCCTACAATTTGTAAACAGAGATGGAAAAAATTGCAAATTATAAATAAACCACAGGAAATGAAACAACCCATTCACTTCAAATCACTATCCTATGTATATATTTTGGATATATATATAACAGTTAATGGTCAGAAGATAGAGAAATCTTTCAACTCTATTACCATACTTTACATAATTATAACACTTACTTGTGGGGGACTTCCATCAATTGATAGTTCTTTCCACAGTGTGGGCTTTCTCCTAGGAGAATAGCCAACATCTACAATTTCTTCCTTAGCATCACCAGTATCAATAACATCTGCTTGCTCTGTGATAGCTGATGATTGACCTATATATGTTTGGAAATTGAGATATTTATAAATTGAGGTTGAGAAGTAAAATTTCGTATAGAACACTTACTTTCATACTTTAGTAACCACCAAAACACAATTTCTCTTCTTCTTGCCAGTGAATAAATAAATTCTACAGAAGATTGATTGCTGTAACTTACAGTTTTTGTTTACAGACTAAATGAAATTTTGTTTATAAACTAGGTGAACAGAACCTTCCATGATGTGGGCGACATTGAATTAACAGTAGTCACTGAAATATGCAATTGTCACTTTACCATTCAATGTCCATTTACATAAAACTTGTGTCATCACAAATTGACCTGTATCTTGTATAAATATTATTTGATGGCAACCTTAGAAGGAAACTGCAATGTAAACATAAATAACTGATGTAAATGACTAAAAGGTAGATTCCCTTGCACTGCAGTGAAACTAAAGAAATTCATCTGGCAGAGGGTATCACACTTTTCACAAGTGAAGAGTATTTTTACCTTTTCTTTTGCCTTTCTTCCTTTTAACTTTTGAGGGCACAGGTGTGTCTGTTTCAAGCTGACTATCCTCCTCTTCATTGTTATACCTTTCTTGCAATGGAAAACTTTCTCCCCTAGAAGGTCTCCTCACCTTTTTCCCTTTTTTTCCACCTTTTTTCTCCATACCTTTGTTACGCTTTGGTGACTTTCACTAGTGTACAGGAAAGATAAATAGCTCTACTTATTTACTCAAAGTGCAACCTATGAGTACACAAGTAAGAAGTAACTTGGTAATAAATACGTTTTATTGTTCCTACTCAGAAATGCATCCCAATAATCATAATTTTTATCTTGTACATCATTAAATAACTAAAAATTACATTACCCATTTAGCTCCAATTAAACCGTCTAGCCCCTGGTACAGCAAGGGATAGGAATTTGAGCTATGGCTCCCCTTTCATATCTTGATCTACAAAAAAATCACTGAAATGTAAGCAAGTGGGAATAGTGTACATGTAAGCACCCCTTAATTCTATTACTGCACTTCAAGAATAAAAGTGAACAAACACATCTCTGTTGGCACCAGTGCAAAAGGGGAAGGTGCTAATGAGGGGCTTGTCAACTTTGTTCCACTGCAAACACTTGTATAATTTGCACTTGTGGTGAACTTAGAATATGTTTAATGTTATCTGGTATAAATCAAAGATGAGGATTATATATATATGAATATTTTCCAAACAAGTAGGGATTGTGTATAAATGTATTTTTCACATATAAACATTAATATTACAGAAACCTGTCCATGTATATTAACAGGTGTAAAATATATCTCACTTCACAATCAATGATGTTGTTGCCAATGCAATGCCACATAGGTCTTTAACAACCTTTCCCATGATCTTGTACAAGAAAGCAACTTATTATGTAGAAAGTTGAAGTATATATATATATATATATATATATGAAGTGGAACTTCAAGAATTTTTTCACAAAACACTTTAAGCTTTTTAAAGTTCTTCTTATGAAAATGACAAGAGAAATATTGCACCTTTGTGGTGAAGCAGTGATTGAAGCATGAAGTGTCTACTGCAATGGGAAAACAAAATTTGGAATTGACATCAAGATAACATTCATGGGCTGTCGTCCAGGATCTCATTAAAATTGGGCTAACTATAGCTAGCTTCATATAGCTGCATACCACAATATAGCAGAACAGGTTCATAAAACGAAACAGTGCATACCTTATTACTTGGAATTTTGAACAGGTTTTAGAAGACCTGTTAAATCAAACTGGCCGTGTTCCAGTTAAGACATATTTGTATTCAACACCCTATACCATATGCCTAGGCTAAGCCGGAAGATGCAAGGTATTTATCGAGATCCAAAAGCCAAGAACTTTTTGTTGATTAATGTATCTCTCCAATACACTATATACAGATTAATATAGGCGATG
>JAAAKM020006971.1:147758970-147784587 GCA_010016025.2 Alatinidae sp. Z8VKAUB7J3 | reverse complement strand
GAGATCCAAAAGCCAAGAACTTTTTGTTGATTAATGTATCTCTCCAATACACTATATACAGATTAATATAGGCGATGATGAAGTCCATTTAAATGCAAGGGGCTCGATGTAGGCCTACTGTTTTAATATAGTTGAAAAGTTAAATTTGTTTAATTTTGATACATATAACAAACTGTTCTTTTACATGTACATTGTGCACAATAAATAAAAGCAGTTGCATCACGGACTCCCAGTCGTTCACAGCTTATTGTGGAGAAGATCTTCATTTCTGATCAAGAACAATTTTAAAGCTATTTTACATTTATATAACGTAGCTATATAAAGATTGCAGGCGTAAAACTGTTGACCTGCCCTATATACGTTCGTACCGGTTTTCAATTCCAGTGGTAGCATGCCAGCATGCTAGCACGACTGGTCAACAAATAACATACGAACTACTGGCCTTATGAATGTCACGTAGAAGTTCTAATATTAAGAATATCGTTAATTTTCAACTCACCCACACTTGCTCCACTAGCAATCGGTTACATCGGTCGGAGTTTTCTTCTCTGCGCTCAATTCCTGATAATAATTTTACAGTCGTTTCGTGTCACCGTCTCTTGCTGACATCCATCTTGAAAATGATTAGCATAACAATCGAACACTCGAGGCAGTCGCCGAGGAAACCGAGGCAACAACATAACCAGAAAACAATAAAATGTGAATGAAGCTCTTGTTTTCATTGTTCCTTTCAAACTGAAATGAGCAAAACAATAGCAAAGGCTCAAAGCAAGCAACATCAGACGTCATTTTAGACAAAGATTGTAGATTTGCTTTGTGTTAAATATCTTGTGTTCAAAACATGTTGCAAGGGAAACAAGGAAGAGAAATCGAATCTCTGAAGAAAGCTTATTAGAATCTGTCTAAAGTCGGCGCTAAGTGTATACGCAGAGTAGTATAAGTCCAGTGTCAAACCAGCGAAGTTGGAAAACAGGGCCACGAAGAGAGAGTGCTAGTTAAGGTGGTGTAGGTGCTTCTTGAACCTCTGGGAATGTCCTTTGTTAGCGTTATGTTTCGTGTGTCAAGTACCTTCTGCATCTCTGTATAGATGTTATCTGGTCCTGCTGCCTTGTTCCTTTGATTCACCACCGGGGATCGAACCCGTGACCCACGCTTTCGCAGCATGAACTCTACCAACTGAGCTAAATGACCTCCGATGTTAACATACTTTATCTCTCTAGTCACCGCATCAGCTCCAAATCATCTAACGGTGGACATCGACATCCGGCTTAACACACTTGGAGACCAATAGGCCGTGCAACTTGACCAAGGGAGGATTCCCATCCGGCCCGTCACACTGTCCAAAGCCCATTAAGTGTAGAAAGTATATCGAGAAGAACGGATTTGAAATGTCAGGTTTGAAAAGAACACCAGAGAAATAGAAAATATGTGACCACAGGGGATTGAACCTGGACCCACGCTTTCGTGGCGTACGCTTTACCAAACTGAGCTAGGTGACCTCCGATCTATATTATGGATTTTGAAAAGTTTAAACGGCTTGGCTGTCTTTAAAGAAAAAAAAGCCATAAGGCGCGCTCAACAACCCATTAGGACCAGCTCTCACAGATCATGGCGAGCATCTGTAACAACTGAAAACAGATAAAAATCGAACCCGTTTGTACACCCTATGCTTGACATGGTGCGACTTGGCTCGACAATGAAGTACAAAGTCGAGTGAAGTCTAGTGGTGCTGCGTCAAAACTCACCCTTAATACAACCAATAGCTGACGAAGAATAACATCGATGATGTGAAAGCCAAGCAGCCATCTTCAATGGCTTTTTAGACTTTTGAAAGAGGAGTATCAGCTTATGGATACGTAATGGAATGTTGAATAAAATGAAGACACCTGGGGCAAAATTACAGTAAGTTCAGTTGTTGTAAAAGATTGCAGAAAGTTCTTTTACGCAACAATGGAGAGACAAGAAGACTATCTAGCATTCTTAGAGAGGACAATACCATGAGAATCGTTATTGTCTTATACTTGATAGAATATATACCAACAGTTTGGCAATGATGTCAAAGTAAATCTAGCATTCCTTGTCAACAATAAAAAACTATATATGATACTGTTAAAGTAGCAAAAGACGCCACAGTTATAATCTTAAAATGATTGATATGAGACAAATAATGAAATACGTTCATAATTTTATATGGTTCGATGTTTTAAAAGAAGAATGAAGAGATTAATCTCCCAACTATACCCATTCTTTCGTACTTTTTGTTCTTGAGAAAATTAATAACTTCCTCACTTATATGCACTGAGGTTGGAAAGTCTACTGTATAACTGACTTAATGATTTAGAAGAGGTGCTGATGTTCTCGAGGCATAAAAGGGGATTATGCCTTCAGCACCTCAGCATATTTATAGATTACCGTTTAGTCAGCAGCCTGTATTTTGTTACAAGGCTACGTCTAAAATGTTCTCTTACTGGCCTTTCTTGAGTTTCATAGCTCACCGCAACGTTTATCATCATTCGTTTGAGAAAAATGGCAACTGGAAATGAGTTCCATTCAAATACATATATTGGTAGTTTATAGGTACAGCATGCGTTCCCTAATCGATATTCAGGATGAGGGTTACATGCAAAAGGTTTTCAGCAACTCACTGCTGGATCGCTATTACGATGTTAGTTTGGACAGAGTCTCTCGGATAAAAGGTGAATTTAGCTGATCCATTCGCACTCGAAAATGTTTGTGGATAACTGGGCAGTCCAAAGATACGCAGAAGATATCATGGTCCTTGTAGCCAGAGCATTGACCACAGATCTGAAAAAGGAACAAATTATCAACAAGTTAAAACAAATGTCATTATTGATGACGTAGTTACTATAGCCCTTTTATTTTGGTTCTCTGGGGTCCTGATGTCTCCCACTATAGATCTTGTAAATACAAAATGGCCGTCGAAGTAGCTTTACTTGTCTTGAAGGGGTTCCTGATTATATGAAATGGAATATATTTGCGTAAATTATGCAGACGTCTAGCGAGTACTCCTATATATACCCATAGATCCTTGACAGACAAATTAATTTGCACTCTTCATAAACGTAATCTCCGTATTTAAAATTCCGTTTCGTTAGAAAAGAACCCTGATCAGCTGTCATAAAGACCATAAGCGGTAACGGCAATAGGGTGTATCAAGCTCATCAACTATGTAGATATAAGTTTCACTTGATCCTTTAGTCAGACGAGGAATTATAATAACGCAAACTGCAATGAACCTTTGTCCTACAATAGACACGTCTAAATCAATACGAAGACCTCGACATGCGTTTTGAATAACCATTTACAGTATTAATACAGCTGTATATCTGAGAAACAAAAAATGCCCCATACCATATAGTGGGTAAGGAACTTTAACAGGGAGTACTTGCACATATATACATAAAAATATATATACATATAATATATATATATATATATATACACGCACAATATAGCATCTATATCATTAAATATACTGGTTCTAGAATTATGGGCAATCTTGTTCGTAAATTTGTAGCATTTTCTTCATGGTTCTTTAAGTCAATCTGCAAAATTTCAAATTTACGACAAATTTACGAATTTAAGATAATCAATGATTTACAATGGTTTATCTTATTATGCATTCCAAATAAATTTATTGGAAAGTCCAAAACCGTTGTATAAATTTAATGATGCATTTAATTGTTTAGAACAAATAAAATGTGGTTCTTCAAAGGACAGAGGGATTTTGTCCGAATTACAGTTAATTATTTAATATCCTTAATATACCTAAGTGGCAAAACACCTAAAGCTTGTTGTTGGCGAAACGGTTTTTTACTACAGACTGTGATTCCAAATAAAAATACATACACAAAGCCAAGTTCTCATAACGAGGATTCGCGGGTGAGGCAGATAATGTTTTAACAGGTGAGGGTTCATCAAGTATATGAGTAGGGAGCTTGAATCTTTATCATCACATATTTTATGTACACGCAACATGCTATCAAACCTTCACCTTGTTAAGTGATCTAAAGCAGGAAACACACACCGGTTGTTACGGCGAAACTCTATTTCCTCTTACAGGCGCCTATTTAAATTTAGAGGGCGCTTATTTGAGGCAAACGCTTATAGGAGGTGGGTGCCTATTTCAAAGGTAGGAAAATTTCCCTTGGGGAAAATGAAAAGGCGTTGTTTCATTAGAAGAAAAGCTTTTTTTACAGCACTTATCCTTCTTTTTTAACAGAGTAAGCATTGCAAATATATGACATCAAATATAAGGGGCGCTTATTAGAAGAAATGTGGTAAACTATTCTGATCCTGTGCGTTGGCTTCATTGAACTGTTTCATTCTTGTGGCAATTATTTACCAGATCTCTATGCTAAGAAAGAACTCATACGTACTGAACAACTGAAGAAGGAAATACGAGCTGTTATCCATACTTGAGGCCATGGTAAGCGAACACAGAAAGCCAAAAGAAAGAAGATCTCACTCCTATGACCTAGGTCGATCAAATAGCAAATGACACTCTACTTGATGGTGAGAACCTCAAACACACCAAGGGCGACAGATTTAAATGGAAGAAAAAGGTGAAAAATGTTCGAGGAAATTCAGATAAGTAGTAAAACCAGCTGCCAGACCAACTGCATGGCAGTAAAACGCGAGATATCCGCAGGACCCAACAATATTCGTGAGCAGAATCAAGATTTCTTAACTTCTGATTACACGCAGAACTGTTTACTTGCCGTAAACAGATAAAGGATAACGTATGAAGCCATATTATCTATATCTGGTACAGTTTACTTTCGCACTGGGTTGCAAGATTGTGCCAATGGGCTCAATTTTGGGCATTGGTGCTTCTATCTTGTCACCAGATAATGACATCGTATAGATCATATTATAGGCCCTGCGCCCTGTGTTTTGGATCTCCCTCTCTTCTTTGTAACAGACAAAACATAACGAAATAGAAACTGAAGAAATTAACAATAGTAATGTACGTGTATTCCAGTTTGAGAGGCAACACCTATTTTCGAAGAAGCTTAATTTTTGCTGATTAAAGGACTTGCATAGTAAATTGATCATCGATTACATTTTAATGCATTTCTACTAGAATTTCTCACACCCATTTTAAATATGTATTGCTATACTTCTACTCTATTTAAAAAGGCAAAGGTAGTTCAAAACTCTATTCAGAGCGTAAAGGAAGTGATGTGGTATAGAAAAGTATGTCCTCAGCCAGGGAGGGGAGGGGGAGGGGGGCTGTTCCTTAATTCGCCTCCTTTTACCATTCCCCAGCTAATGCTAGGTACCTATTTTCCTGCTGGGTTTGCAATGAGAGTTTCCAGATTGACAGCAGAGCATGGTCTCGAATCACCAACCTTTATGTTCTTATGCGTGCTTGACACTCTAGACGCAAGCGTTATATTTTCCTGAGACTGAACACGACGAGTTGGTCCTCAGAGATGTTGGGGACTAAGCGACAGTCAGTGATGAAAATATGAAACCAGGAAACACAGTGATTCAAGGACCACGGATAATGGGCCTTTGCACTCATACCTTGCGGAGACGAAACGATGAATTCTGGATGTTTCCATGTAGACCGTTGTCGGAATGCACGGCCAAGGCGAGGGAAAGAGGAGCGTTGAGAGATAGGCACCGCGGAGGTCCATAGGGTCCATAGTCTCCGATAAACAGCAATTAAACAAAGGCAAGCAATTTAAACTGGTTTATACATAAAGATGTTGGTTGCCAGTGAAAAAACGTATCATACTAAAACGCAATTTAAACTTATAATGCATAAATGGCTTGAACAGCGATGTTTGTGAGGGTTATTCGAGAAATGCAAAGACATATATGGACATACATACGAAACCAGAGAATCATTACAAGCTTCTGTTTATGAAACACTCAAGGTAACATAGTTTCCTATATTAAGCAGTAGACATACGGTAAAGTTGAGTTGATGATTTTCAACAATTACGGTTCACAGCGTCAACGAAATAACTAAAAATAAAATTTCTAGCAACTGCTTTAATGAACAGTGTGTCGCAAAAATATTTTTTGCATTTTAGATCTTTAATTTCAAATATTATAGACCCTTTATTTATACTGTATAAAATAAAATTAAAATTTTAAAATATTAATGAAATTAATTTGACTTTTCGGTAGAATGAAAGTAGTATTAACAACCCTCTAAGGGAAGTTTATATTATATGATACGATATACACAAAACCCTTAAAGTGGTAAATGATACAAGGAAAAAACTATCATTTGCTCCATTTGCAAAGAACTTCAAGACAATGGATTCTTATATAATAATGGCAAAAATAGTCCTTACCTCTGTCAGCTGGGAAAACTTTCTCTCTACTTTACGAAGACGATATGATAATACCGTGACGGCTGTTTGTGTATTCGCCAGACAGTTTTGACATAAGGATTCTCGAGTTAATTCCTTGCAAATCAGGCAGTTCATACTCGTAAAATACTGAGAAATGGTTCCCTGTTTTGTGGGGAAAAACAGAATCAATATACAGAAACTACAATGCCAGACCAAGAACTTCCAAATGATGCTGCTATTTAGAAGTCCACGGTCAGCTTTGAGCAATTATGGCAGTCTTAATAAAATTTTAAAATCATAAAATAAACTACACTAAAAAGTAATAGTTAATAAGTACGAGAGAGGTATTGCGCTAAATATTCGGAATTAAAAAATAAGCCGTAATCCGAATTACAAGTAAATATTAAAGTAAAGTATGAAGAAGTAAGATAAATAAAATCGAATATAAAAATTGAAAATAAAAGTACAGAAAAAATTGATAAAAAGTAGATAAAAATTAGAAAAATTAAATGTAACAACAACATATAATACAGATGAAAAAGGCGGTCTTAAAAATTTACAAAACTTATTTAAAAAAAAAGAACGCAAAAAAGATAAATACATGACAAAAATCAATGAGAAATAAAAGCCCGATAAAAGCGAGGATTGTATATAATGATTCAATACATAAATAGATAAATGCGTAACTCAATCAATCAATCAATCAATCAATTAATCAATCAATCAATCAATCAATCAATAAAAGCAAAACGCTCGCATGTCCAATCAGATTTTGTTAGGTTGAAAAGTGGCAGCAAATATGACTTGATAACGAATAACAACCCTTCAATGCCAATTGAAACTTTCAACAAATTGGGAAAATTACTTTTGTTAAGAAACTAAATTAAAATGACCCTCGGCAATTTTAATTTAGTTTAACGTGACGTTTTAATTTAAACAAACATGCGAAGCAATGAAGAATTCGTTTAACGTACCTCCTATTTCAAAGGAAAAAGAAATACACCGATTAAATTTGTCTTGTTAAGTTCAAAAGCGACCACATTTGTTTGATTAAAAAAGTCAAATTTGTCTTTAACACGATATGCAAACTTTCCGGTACATGCAGATAATTTCCCAAACTGTTAAATTCCCATGACCGCAAGAGTTGCGAAAGTGATACAAGCGGCATACGTAGTACATGTTGAGAAACGTTTAGATCTTCCGTCAAAGTATTTGCGTCGGCCTGTAAATGTTACTATATGCCACAGAAAATTTGTTTACCAAGGTACAGTAAGTTTGCCAATAATTGCCCTCGCCCCTAGTTTCGACACCCCACCCTTTATTCTTTATTACATATCAGGGAACTCTAGAGGCTGAATTTTACTCAGCACTTTGCGAGCCATCAATTTATGATGCATATTTTCTGCTCGAGGTACTTGCTTTTTGACTGCCTTAAATTTTTTTTTATATAAGTCAGAACAGACAAATTCGGCCTCAATAATCTTTAATTAGAAAAGGCCAGTAGCCACCGAGGAAATAACTAGAACTAAATCCTTAAAATTTAGGGTCACACCTTCCCCTTTTTATACCATTTTTAATGTATGGGTATCTCAAGGTTAACATGTAAGCTTTTCTTAAGAAAGAGTAGTGTCAAGTAGCCACCCCTCCCCACCCCTCTCCAAAATCTAACCCTGTCTAAGGGCCCTGGTCAGAACTTTTCCTAATGTAAACCTTAGCACGTTAAAAATATACGCCTAGAATTCATAAAAATGACTTTATAGTCTTTTTCGGTTCATAGTATGCACTCGGTAAAGATAAATTGTGGTCACTTTAGCCTCATTTTATCAAATCCTTCAGCACCTCTCCCCCGGCGCAACTCAAGAAAATTACTCTTAAACTCTCTTAAATTTCTTTTTTTTACCTTTAACACTTTAAGCGAATAACTAACTTTAACTGAAAAATGTGAATTTGATCTATTGGTTACTTTAACGTTGCTAAAATTCTTTAATTTGTGAGTCAATTTTTCATAGTGTCTCCTGTTAATTCGGCACGTACATACGTGCAATGGCGGTCTCCATAGTGCGCCATATTTGGTTACGCATTCAATACCGGGAGAACAATAGAATTATCCTTCCACACTTTTTCTTTATAGTTCAGTGCTTCCTCCACAAGTCCCGATCCAGCATTGCTGTATGCAGCTCTTGGGCATTTAGTCAAGAGTCTTCGCAGAGCAAATCCACATGTATTTTGCACCGTCTCTCTGTTGATGTATGTTCATGAGTGGGCTTCCATAGTAGCAGGGACGAAATCAGGTCATCTTTACTACGTCAGCCATGGCCAGCAAACTTCATTTGTCTTTCTATAATCGTATCACTTATTGCTGGTATGTTTCCGTACAGTTCTGCTTTTGTGGGATATTCAGTCCAAGATTTGTTTAGGATCGCCCTAAGCATCCTGGTGAAGGTACCTGTTGAAGTTTATTCATCTGGTCTTTGCAAAGAGTGCAGGTGGTCGATCCATAGAGTAAAACTGGTTCCACCACGGCCCGGAAAAAATTTCTCTTGAGGGTGTTTGATAATGTTAATTTCCATATCCGTGTGAGTTTTTCAACTGCCTTCCAAGCTTTCTCGATGCGTAAATCAATGTCCTTATCTCGCTTCCAAGATAAATGCAATTATTCACTTCTTTAATTGGAAGTTTTTTTATTGTTGTTACGATTCCAGCTTGGTTAAAGTTCATAATTTTGGTCTTTTTTGCATTTACGTGGAGTCGGATGATAGAAGCAACCTCTTCTAATGATTGTAGCAGCTTTTCAGGGTCGCTGATTACATCTGAGAATAATGCCAAGTCATCAGCGTAACCTGCATCTGTTATCTTTATAACTGGATATCTTCTGCTCCTAGCCTTATAAAGAGTAAGACCCAAGTCCTTTTAGATATCGAGTGAATTTCGCAAAACATAATCCAATGCAATTAGGAATAGCAATGGAGCAAGTGTTTCTCCTTGCAATACTCCTGCAAGTATTCTGAGAAAGTCTGGGTCTCCATCTGGCGACCGTACCAGAGACTCAGTATTGTGGTACATCATCATAATTGCGGCAACTGTTTCCATTGGGACTCCCTACGAGAATAGGATGTCCTTCATTTTTCTCGGTGCACAGAGTCGAAAGCCTTCGAGAAGTCAACAAATATTACAGAAGCTTTAAGGCTTTTAGCTTTCACGCCCTCAAGAATTCTTGTCACTGTAAGGATTTGGCCAGTGGTAGATTGATTTGGCCTGAATCTATTTTGGTTGATTCTAAGGATTTTATTTATCTCTGGCAGAATTCTATTCCTGAGCATGAATCTCTACATTAATTGAAAACAATATTAAAATAATAAAACACCGAGTCAGTGCTCAAAATAACTAGTTCCTTAGGAACAACAACATTTTTAGATGAGTTAGTAACTAAGGTGTTTGATTTTGTTTTAAATTATCAATGTGAAAGATAGAGAAATTATGTAATATCAGTACTTTGGAGACAATGTTAATGTAGGCTTTATCTGTGCTGTAGCTAACTACATTTCCAGATTCCTTTACAACTGCTTTTTACCACTATCTTCATTCTGATAGATATAGCCCCTTAGTTTAAGGTATGTAATGACAATCTGTAATCTAACAAGATACACAGCAACAGACAGTGATTGCATTCCCGCTAAACTTTTCACGTCGGAGAGTCCTGTTTCACAACTACATCACTGGATCATTTGCTTCTGGGTTCCAAACGAATTACTGCAGAGTCTCAAGAATATTATGTTTATTCAGAGCGATATGTCAAATTGTAATGGGAGTCGTGGTTATAAAAAGGTGAATATCCCAGCGACAAATTACACAAGACAAATAGCTAAACAAGGTAACGTATTAACAACGTTTCGTCTTCTGAAAGACTTATTCAAGTAAACTAAACGCTATGGCTTATTTTTGTACGCATTCAGCAAATTTGCAGTTGACCTGAAGAAGTCTTTATCAAACATATGGACCTTGCTAAGGCCCCTTTGAGACAAAGAACAAAGAACGATAGTTCAAAGTGCCGGAAAAGATTGGTTGCTTACTGAAAATCGAAAATATAACATGGTCCTTGCACGACGACATGCAGGCATGTATATCATTTAATGATTGCATTTCCAAGAGTGCCTTAAGTAACTAAAGTATAAAGCTTCGTTGTATTCTTGCTTCATACCTATTAAGCAGTAACGTTTTCCTGCTTCCTGAAGAAAAACTTTGCAGGAAATACCTCTTGAGTATACTTTCACACTTTTTATGCTGGTTAATTGTTCTAAGTTCAAAGATTCAGAGTAAGCTCTTGTCGGTTATTGATATTGTCTGACTACATTGTTTACAAACTTCAGGAACTTAAAATCCATTTCTCGTATTCTTATTCTGCTTCTAATTGCAGATTAGCAGGCCCTAAAACGATTGTACTGTGTTGGGAAACTGTTTTAACTGTGGCCCTTAAAGTCTTTCTGATAAATGGTAGCATTATTCCTGTCTCTACCCTGAAAACCTGTAGAGAAATGAGGATTGACAAACAAAACTTATTGTATACGATAGAGTAGGAACTCCCATGAGCATGAATGCTTTCCAATATGATAAAAGGTGTGTTTTAGCGAAACAGAATTTTTGATGTTGATCCCTAAAGTAATCTAAAATTTTATCATTAAATATGGCCATATTATACATTGCTGTAAAAGAAATTATATGGAGATTATCTTCGACTTAGAAGTACACTTAAATTTTATATCGTATAATAAAACTATCATCTATACTTTTCTTGATTTATAATTGATGATTAAAATGATGATTAAAGTACTTTAGATCCAATCTGTGCTATTTCTGACAATTGTATAAATTATAGGCGATGTCATTCAAAAATTAAGCAATGATTTGAATACTAATTTCAATTGTCTAACATGAGGAACTTGAAAGTTTCTTCACTGATGTAGGGCGGTAATTTCAACATTTTTTTGCCATGAAATCTGGATAAATCACACAAAAAACTGCTTATACTTACACATTCCCCTAAAATTACAGAGCTCAGTACATTGTGAATTGACCCTTTGCATACCTGAATCAATCAATCAATTTGACGACTCTTGCATTCAAAACATGAATTGCATTGCGATGAAATAATGAATAGATGTTCACCTGGGCTTAGACCATTCAACTATATTCGAGGGCATCGCCTTGACAGTTATCCATTAGCGACCGATTCAATATAACCACATTTGTGCACTGTTTTCAAGGATCATTTATTGCATAGGATGTTGTTGGGAAATCAAGTAGATGTCATTTGAACTGTAAGAATCAAAGTTCGGCTAATCAAATGGTGTGAAAGCAGTTTTGGATTGTTGGTATTGCATAGCATATTTCTTAGCAATTTATTCTGTAACGTAAGGGAAGACATATATTTTTACCAAACTAAGTCATCTAATTTTCTGGATCGTTCTTTGGGGACGAACTCTTCGTCTATTTTCAGCTACTAGCATCACAGCGTATGAGCTTATCGCTTTCCTTCAAACATGAACATTTTGATAACCCACTTATAGATGCAAAACAATGAATAGAGCCAAGTTCCCAAATTTTTCTCACAGAAGTTGTTTCGTTTGGTTTCCACACCTCCACTTCAGACGTCTTAAGCCTTCGTCTATAGGCGGCGACAACCTCCAAAACAGAGGAGAAGCCGCTATCTATTGCGTTGAATGGGCACAGTAGCACCATGCCCTCCGTTCTCAGTTCCTCCTGACCACACCTGGAAAGATCGGTGAGGGGATCATTCCCTACCTGTGAAGATTGACAGCTGTTTTGTGATGACCAGAGATCAGAGGTCAGCCTCCAGGTAACTGGGGGTAACTGCTCTTTTCACGTAATGTTTGTAGATTTAAGTAAAAATCTTTGTCAATTGGCTTCATGGCTGGAAGAGACAATTTAATCTGTAGTTTTAAAGTTTGGCATCGAAGTGTTACTGAACCAGTTTGTCTCAGAATATTCTTTCCTTTTCACAAAAATTTCTTTTTGTGGGGAAATCAGAAGCGAGTAATAATTATCAGTCATCTCGCGAAATAGATTTAGAACTGTTATTATGTGCGATGTGCTTTCGAGTTATTGATGACCGGTCGCCACGATCTGAATCTGAAGAGAATTTCATTATATCCGCCAATATTAAATAAATAATACAAATCGAAGCTAAGGGAAAAACCAGTTGAAATACACCATCTTCTATCAATCACCTCATTGCAATTAACCCTACTCGGAGCTAAAACATCTTAGATAGATGGCTAGACGTGCAATTTTGTTACTCTCCAAAAGGAACCTAGAAGGTATATTACTACATTTGGTTTAGAACTTAAAATTTAGAATAATTTAAAAAGTCTTATGCACGTTATATGGTTCCTATGCCAATGATGGTCAGCATAAAATGTTCCTTACGATAATGTCTAAAATGACCTAATTTATTAAAATTTCCATTTTTTGTGAAATAGAGAAGCAGGAGAAGGAAACGCTGATTTAAACTAATAACCACGAAGGACAGCCAGCACATGAACAAAGTTACGACATAGCTTTAAATATTTTTTTATTTTTGTGACTCAGCCATTGCCGTAGATAAACTGTACCAGTCTACGAAAATGTTTTTTTTCTTGATAGATCCTGTTCTTTGAAATGAAAGAGGTCTCAACGGGCAAGTTATCAATTCTACCGACTAAAAGGCCATGGACAGGAGTACATCTTTGATAAAATCAACGATCTTTGCTACCCTGTTGCCTTTGTTGGTAATAGGATGGCTTTGAATACAAGTCACAACAGAAGCTGATGATTCTCGTCTTTGAAACAACAAGCAAGATACTTGCTGTAAAGTTGCAAGACATAATGTGGAATATAGAACTGTATTGTATAGAAAATGTGCAATACTATCTTGACCGTGACGTGCTTAGGATGCTTCGGACACGGACCCGGATGAAAACGTGTCAGCTACTAAAACTTGTACTCTACAATGAGGTGGTCTGTGTTGCTAGGGCTCTTAGATAAGATTTGCTTTGTTTGTTTCCTTTGGCAATGTGTTCGTCAACATTCCCCTTTGCTATTTTACAATTGCATATTTCTAAATTATTATCTTGTGGTACTACATATTATATCAATTGTTAATTCCGTATTGTTCTACTCATATCATCTCTGTTTTGTTACCTTGTTTTGTTACTTTATTATACTTAAAATGCTTTTGGTTTTTTCATCCTAGCACATCTGGCCGTATCTGCCACACTCAAGGTAAGAATTTTGTAGCTCTCCGGTTTGATTTACGCTCTTATTACTGTTTGCTTGCCTCCTCGTTTAATTAATTGCTCCTTCACCTGTTTGCTTGTTTGCTTCCTCGTTTTCTCTCTCGTTCGCTTTGCTTCATCGTGTGCTTCCTCATTTTGCTTCATCGTTTACTTCCTCATTTTGCTTCTTCGTTTACTTTCTTGCTTGCTTTCTTGCTTGACTCCTCGCTTTCCTGCTTGCTGTGCTTGCTTCCTCGTTTTCGATTTGTATGCTTGCTTGCTTGTTTCCTCGCTTAGCTACTGGCCTGCCTGCAAGCTTAACACCTCGTTTGTGTACTTTCTCTTCGTTTACTTCCTCGTTTGTTTGCTTCTTCGTCTGTTTGCTTTCTTCCTTCCTCGTTTTCTTGATGCGTTGCTACCTCGTTTGCGTGCTTCCTTCCTCGCTTTTTTCCTTATTTGCTCCCTCGTTTGCATCGTCGCATTCTTGGTCTTCCTTCTTACTGGCGATCTTTCTTTGTTTCCTTGCCTATTTGTTTATTTGATGTTCCTTTTCGTAATTCATGTCAAACAGCACAAAAAGAGTGCCACACAAACCATGCCAAACCAAACTTTATCAGAATGGAATTGATATTAATAGAAGCGGGAGAAATGTATAACTTAAGTGTAATGACACGATGGCTGTGAGATTTAGGTTCGGCCTTTGGTTTTTCTCAACCTTCTCAAACGCCCTTCGGTTGTTTGTTTTTTTATGCAAGCAAAATATGATCCCCACTCATGACATTATTCAGAAATTGTGCTGAATAGAGTTTATAGTGAGAAAATAATTAAATCCCTCTTAAGAGCGTGAAAACTGCGAAAAAATTATAATATATGAACAGGGTCGTGGTCGCAAACAAATTTTAACCAGAATTAAATAATTTTCGCAAGGTAATTAAAACCCTTAATTGGGGCCCCAGTGCCTTCGCAAAGAGCCTAAAACCCCTGAATTAATCAGATAGATATTAAGTGTAATATTGCCAGTTTTCATAGTGGCTTCTTACACCGGCGCTTCGTTATTATTCTTACTAACAACTACTTACCCTATAAATACTTATGTTTGCCTTCATATGGGGTAGCAGCCTGCAACCCACAATTTACTATCTGCTCAGACCTTTCCTGCCACTTCGACCTCCTAATAACGGAAAGCAATTCTTTCGATGCTTCATGTTATTCAAAGTATTTGAGAATTCTAGAATAAGGGTGTTTATATTTAGCTCATATGACTTTAATGAGCTTTTTGCCTAGAGTTAACCTTCAGAGAA
This sequence comes from Alatinidae sp. Z8VKAUB7J3, assembly GCA_010016025.2. NCBI lineage: Eukaryota > Metazoa > Cnidaria > Cubozoa > Carybdeida > Alatinidae > Alatinidae sp. Z8VKAUB7J3. The sequence goes on along the minus strand of JAAAKM020006971.1, from coordinate 147,769,680 downwards.
ATCTCATTTGCCTTCATTACGCATAAAGAGTTTTGCCAGGTCATTGCACTCTGGTGTGTGAGGAAGAAAATAGCTTTTCATGTTTCCTAGAAGCCTATTGTGAGCCTCTATCTACTTATCTTTCAGTGTAGGTGGACAAGAAGATCTCTGTTTGTTTATGGAAAACTGTTACGAGGAAATTAACTAGGTCACGCAGCTGGCTTAGCTGCGATTATGAGGAAATTGTCACGGGATTGGAAGATTAAGGCTGTTTAGATTTTGTTATTCTACATTGTACTCGGCTAAAAATCAAGATTACCTGAGACTGGTTTTGTCTCTCCCCGGAAAGGATGAACACGCCCTTTATCAGAACAGTTTGCTACGGTAACTCACAGTTGGTTTATGATTGTGCCAGATGATCCTCTTTATAAATAACACTGCATACATAACTACGACCTGCCAGAATGCTTTGAGATATTCAAATGAACGGTTACTCACAAGGTTGACCCAAGAGATAACAGCGGGATTGAAAATGAGGTGGATTTGTTGAATGTCATGATGTAAAATAAAAAAATCTTAAGGAAGGAGTGGTTTTTGAAACTCTCAAGCACTGCTTATTTTCCACAAACAGGTTCAAAGTCCACATATGAACACTGACTTGGGACACACCATGGAAATTACTGTTTCTTGCCGGCGAATATGATTTCCCCTTGGCTATTCATCAATGCCGCTACACTATGCGTGCTATAAAGTAGCCGCCTCCTTGCCCTCAGCGCCAAGAGCCCCTGCAGCCGGTTCTTGTGCTATAGCAACAGCGTCCGAAATTGTCCGAAAGCTATCAGTTTTAATGGTCTACTCATCCTACAGAAACTACTGCGGCGTTCTTCATTTTAACATGCTTGTGAGAACAAAATTGGAAAATAGCTTGTTGATCGTCACCAGGCTCTCCCTTTCCTCTCCCGACAGCCAGCCTCCACATCAATTTTGGGATCGCCACTTCCACTTATCGCTAGGTGGCCCTTTTAAGAATAAGATGTCATTGCAAGGTAGTTTGGTCTTAGTGTGATTGAGAGATGAAGTCGACACTGGTGCTGTCCATCAGTATCCGGGTATTGAGTATTCAATTTATATCAGTGCCTTAGCCAGTCTCTGTAGGGCATGCTAATTACCTATGAGCATATTTTAAGGCATGCTTCATAAATTTTAAGGGTACGGGTGAGCCTGTTCACCAATAACAGTAATTTTTGTGTGACCCCTTCTGGAAAATCAGTGAACCCTTTTAAAAAGTGGGGCAGGGGCACTCGTAGAAACCAGGTGTCTGTAGTTAACTACACTTCAAAATTTAAGTGTGCAAATTTGATATCTTGGAAAGGATATACGGAACAGGGAATTCAACAAGTCTGAGAAATGCTCTGATACATTTCAAAACTCTAGAACACACGACCATGAACTAGGGGATGCTATTTTACCCGGAAGTCCACTAAGCATACCAAGCATCCCTCTGGCTACGATACTGATTTATATCACTGATTGTTCGCTTCCTAACGTCTAGCACTAATAATATTAATGTACAAAAAACTAGTAGTTTGGGTTCACATAAACGATACCGTGTATTATGATGTTGTCTTGTTTTAGTAAACCGATCAGCCTGCAGGAGGTTAAGGAAGGCACCACCATCGCCTGCTACGTTGCAGCTTCGAAAGAAACTGTACGGACGACTCAGATTGCCGGGGTATGTATCCACCGAGCTGTCAGATGGGAAATATTATTATTATCATTATTTTTATTATCATTATTATTATTATTATTGATATTTTTATTATCATTGATAATTTATAATATTATGTTGTGTTGCTAAATTTACTAATTAAACACTCCTGTATATCAAATCCTGCTGTCCCATGTACCACGCCAGGGGAAAACAGCGGGAAATGCTATCGTATCGTGAAGATTACCATTAAAGGCATTTTTTAGGGTTTTTTGTATTATTATTGTAATTATTATTAAAAGAATTAAATTAGTAATATTAACAGAAATATTAGAAGGTTTGCACATCCCCCTGTCATGGACCAAAGACAACAATCGAGCTTCCTGAACACGGATTGCCATTTTTGCTACATATTGTGATTATCAGCAGTGTTTAAAGCAGTACAGGTCTTCAAGGCTCATAAATATCCACAGGGAGCCAGTTAGATTAGTTGATTGATCCATATTTTCTGATAAGGTAATTGTGACATCAAAAAGTGGTGAGAAAGAAGACGTCTGTAAGGAAAGTGTAAAACCTGCATTTCGCCTATGTTTGACTTCCAGCACTCGATTTGAAACAAGGCCTCGTTTTCAATCGACCCAGGGAAGTCTTGCGCCATAGGTCTTATGAAAAGGGTTCTAAGTTGTGACATATAGTTCAGGGTAAAAGGAAAACAGCCCTGAAAATACTAAAAATTGGGGGGGGGGGCGCTATACGAAGAAAGTTTTGTATTAATTTTTTACTGATGGAGGTGGCGAAATAGCGGTGTTTCAGACGCCCTGTTTTAACCGATATACAGAGAACTCCACCTTGTTATCGTTTTGTTGAAACTTAAGTGAAATCTTGTATTATTTGTATGTCGTACCTCGTTTTCTGGTCTTATTGATCTTGAACAGTCGGGTTATTAAGACATTGTAATATATTTTGCATAATTAAGCTTCCGCTGCATTTCCCACTTTTGGAAGCACCTTTCTGGTTGCCTACAACAAGAAATTGTTTAAAGCACAGTCTGGCGACTTTGGCAGATTCGACTAATAGCGTTGTCATCTTCGATCGTTAATTCCAAGGAATATCGTTTATAGCAAAAATTTAGTTTGTCATCCCGCAAAATATAGGAGCCGCAGAGTCCTCTCTTTATGCAACATCCTTTCGTACTTCTAACCGTAGTGGTTATGCCACTACCTTAATTCAATAGGATGGCGCATGTATGTTATTAATCTGTCATCTGTTGCTATTTTTTAGGATGAAAGGTTTCCAGAGGGAATCGGAGTTCAAGGTATACTTGCTGGTTACAACATATTAGTCTCTTGCATTTCATAATATCTCAACTACAATACGGTTAATCAAATTTTGGGCTTTACAACTTCAAGCTTATGTTAAATCACATCTCAAAGAAGATCGGCATACGACTATTTCTTTCGTGTTTGTTTGATTAGAAAGTAAGACCAAATATTAGGAATTGTGCCGTTAATTTTTTGTCCCAGGTCTCTATTTTGCTGGCAGGCTCATTCAATAGAGCAGCATGGGACTACTCTCGTACGTGGAGAATCCACGCCAGGTCTTTAAAGATGCTAGTACCTACGATTCTCCTTTAAACCTTCCAAAGCTCTTCCTGTATCCCATCATTCTGCCAAAGCCCTTTTTGGCCCGTTACTCTGCCCAAGCCCTTTCTTTTTCACGTCGTTCTGCCCAAGCCTTTTGTTTGTCGTGTAATTCTGTCCAAGACTTTTGTTTCTCCCCTAATTATGCCGAAGTCTTTTGTTTGTCCGCTCATTCTTCCCAAGCCTTTTCTTTGTCCCCTCATTATGCCCAAGCCTTTTGTTTGCACAATCGTTCTGCCCAAGTCCCTTTTCCTCGTCGTCCTGCCCAATCCCTCTCTTTGCGCTGTCACTCATACTAAGATGAGAAATTCAAATGTGTCTTAATGTATATCAATGGTGGTACATGTTTTGCAAATTCAGTATCAAACAGCAATTTTTCGTAGTCAGAGATAGACCATGCCCTTCGATTGTAGTTCAACTTGGTGTCGTTTGTTAGTTAACATGACCCTTTGCCTTTTCGTTTTACAGGCTCATTCAATAGAGCAGCATGGGACTACTCTCGTACGTGGAGAATCCACGCCAGGTCTTTAAAGATGCTAGTACCTACGATTCTCCTTTAAACCTTCCAAAGCTCTTCCTGTATCCCATCATTCTGCCAAAGCCCTTTTTGGCCCGTTACTCTGCCCAAGCCCTTTCTTTTTCACGTCGTTCTGCCCAAGCCTTTTGTTTGTCGTGTAATTCTGTCCAAGACTTTTGTTTCTCCCCTAATTATGCCGAAGTCTTTTGTTTGTCCGCTCATTCTTCCCAAGCCTTTTCTTTGTCCCCTCATTATGCCCAAGCCTTTTGTTTGCACAATCGTTCTGCCCAAGTCCCTTTTCCTCGTCGTCCTGCCCAATCCCTCTCTTGGTGTCGTTTGTTAGTTAACATGACCCTTTGCCTTTTCGTTTTACAGACACGGCAGCCTATTCAGTAATGTGTCAGCCCATCATTCAGCCATCCGGTGATTTAACAGGTATGTAAAGATTTGCATTACTACGACTGATTATCGTGTTGTGGTACCATAATGAGGGTAAATACTTGTCTGGGTGTCGAATTACAAGAAGGATGACAAGATCACTTATTTAAACAAAGATAAGCATACTAAGATATCTTCTACAGCCCTTGGCTCTGTTTGGAAAGAAACTGTTAATACACCCGGAAGCTCTTAATTAAAGACGCCTGACGAGGAGTCGGCCGATTTTGAAACTACCCTAAATAAACAGAAAATCCACCAGGGGTCTCTGACGTAGGTTGGCTGTACATACGTAGGTTGTAGGTACGTCGATTGTAGGTACGTAGGTTGTAGGTACGTAGGTTGTAGGTACGTAGGTTGTAGGTACGTAGGTTGTAGGTTCGTAGGTTGTAGGTACGTAGGTTTTCAGGACGTAGGTTGAAGTTTTATGAATCCACCAAACAGGCTAACTAATAAATAAAGGGCAGCTGGAGCCTCCACTGGCAACGACCCTCAATTTACGCTACCAGGAAGACGAGCAAGTCCCTTCTTTTCAAAAGACAAATTCTAAAAGGATTGCACAGTCGTTGGTGTATTTCCCTGATTCACCAGTTGACTTTCCAGACAAGCGTTTTCACGTTATGTTATAATACACTAGTTAGTACGCCAGGGCCTTAACGGCAAATATAGTCCGCAACAATTGGATTGCAATGCAAATCACATGACGTATGAACTGCATGGAGACAGACGTCAAGGACGAAAACAAATAAGTGACGCTGTAAAAATCCCAGGCGCAAAAATCAAAAGAGTCCCATTTTCAAGGGCATACTTGTTTATAACAAATTCAAAGGTTTGAAGAATCAGAATGAAATTCATGATCAGTTCCTGGACTCTTTGGATTCCAGAAACGAGTGATAGCCCTGATAAACCCTACACCTGAGACCGGTGTGCCATAGTGATAAGAAACTCCCACTTCCGTTGAGATCGAGGCTCTCACGTATGACCACCTGTGCCCCCTCTACGGTTGACAAATTCCAGCTACTACTGCAACGTAGTATATGGGGTGCAGTCGTTTATCATTGGATAACATGGCATCAAGCAAGGTGATGAACCCCTACTGTCGACTGTAACTGCTCCAGCATTAGACGTAGCTACTATTGGGATGACATTACATTAGTCATCGTCTTCATCACTATCTTCGATGATTTTCCTCACACTCTTCTTCTTCCTTGTTATTTCATCGTCTGCCTTTCGTTTTGATCCACGAGGTCCATCTTCGTCATCACTACTAAGGTCCGCTTTGGCACTCATGAGTTTCTCGTCGCCATCGCTCTCGTCTTCACTGTACACTCCTTGCACATCATGTGCGGAACTTTTCGCTCCTGGCAACGATTAAATGCTTAAAATTAACGTCGGCACGACAAATTAAAGTGTAGTAACGTCACTTAAGATTCTACCATACCCTAAATCAAGGTTTCTCAACCCCAGAGAGTAAATTACCCTCCTCGAGTTACCAGAATTTTTAAGTACCCCCCCCCCCCCCCTGGGTCCGAAGGTATTCGGCATTGTTTCACGTCATCGATATCAAACAAGTACACCATAAACTAAACAGCCAATAAAAGAGTCGTAACTTACTACTTTTTTAAAAAATATATGCAGCAAGGGAGTAAACAGGGGCTATGTTTATCTACCCGTTTCTTTGACTTTGCCATTTTCAGATAAGAAAATCAATGAAACTTGCTTTTAAATGTTGGACCCCCCCTAGTACCCTTGTCTCAATTTTACCCCCTATAAAATCTCAAATACCCCCGTTGAGAATCACTACCCTAAATCAACCTAGCATCACAGTTGATATTGGAAAGATAATTATACACAAAAAGAAACAATCATAAAATGTACATCCACAATGAATCGTGCCATCTATTCAGCGTAAAGGAAAATTGTATGAAGTTGCTGTTATGCTAGACAGAGCGCCAAATAAGGGAACCTTTTGATAACGTTACATCTTCTGAAAGGCTTCTTCGTATCGACTACAGATTGTTACTGGGACTAAACAAAACTGAACTAAGAGACCTAGAGTGCATATGTTTACCCTGAGTCTGAGTTAATTTTAGTCTATTTCTAGTAACAATCTGTAGTTGACCTGAAGAAGCCTTTCAGAAGACGAAACGTCGTCAAAAATATTCCTTATTTGGTGTTTTGTTTACTTGTCGGTGGATTATTCACCTTTCTATTAACAAAGTTGTTCTTAGTTAGATCATTTAACTTATGAAAAGGAATAATCAAAAACGGCCCTTCGTCGAGTGTCCCTTAGTTTATCAAAGTTGAGAACAGCATCAATTACTGGTGTGAGCACCTTACTTCAGCGCTCAACCTAAACGTTTCAATCTGGTTAATTTACGAAAACACGTTAGCACTTATGATGTGACGAAATTATGCATCCTTCAGTTGCATCTTGGCGCTCTTTCCTATTTCTCTTGACGACTTTAAGAGCCCAGATCAACATTTCTTTAAAACACTGAAAGAATCTGCAACACTTAGGGGCGCACTTCTACGCTAATGATGGCCACCGGTCTTCTTATACGTACGTAGTCCAAAGAGGGCGGTTTCAAAGCGAACGAAGAGGAAAGGCCTGTTCTACGTACAGGAAGGGGGGATGCATTAACCAAAATGTACATAAGGGTAGGAAAAACTGAATTAATAAATTTCACCCAAAATCTTACGATTACCGCTGGGATTGATGAAGTGTGATAAGTTGAGCTAGGCGAAGTTACGAACTGAAAAAAACCTACCTACATAACGCGAAAAATCGAAATACTTGTCACAATTCAATGACCATTTGTCGGGAGGGTGTACCCGAGGATTTCGATTTTGTGGAAAAGTCTACTCCCTTTTTGCATAGTACCAGGGCCGTACCGAGCAGTAAATGGGGAGCTACCCCAATAATATGCGACGCGTATTTTTCCAGCCTTACCAAAATGATTTATCGTATTTTGTTGGTGAAACTGGTGACAAATTTGGTTAAACCTAAACACCCTGCATTTGTATCATTTCTGCGGCAATGACTTCCCTTAGCAATGCCGAGGTGTAATGCTATGAAACTAACTTGACCCGCCTAATAACTTAATCCTTGCCTCTGTACTGATGGCATTGTTTTCTTGGTCTTCACTTCATATTGTCTCTTTAACAACCTTCAATTTTCACACCCAATAAAACGGAGGGCACAGGCCATTCCCATTTTTCGAATGTACAGCAAAGACAGGGCTCGTAGACTGTGAAAACAAACACAACGGAACAGTACGATAGACTGAGGTCAACAGCGAAAATTAAATGATAAATATAAAGTACCTGTTAGTTCTTTCTTGTATTTATTCTTAATTGCAGCCAAACTTTCCTCCAACTCTTGCTCATCTCCATCTTCGTAGTCTCCTTCCAAATAGGCAGGCGTCAATCCTTTGGCATGACTTCGCTCGCGAATTCGTCGTTGTTGACTCTCGCGGCGCATTTGAGCTCTCAGTCGCTCCTCTTCTTTCTAAAGGAGGAAAATTCGAATACAGTCCCAAAATGCTATTTGAAAAAGCGATTTTACTATGATTTATATGATATAAGATGGATTGTAAATATCGTGGATAAATCTAAATGATCGAGTTAGCATTCAATTGTAATTTCGAGCTTCAGTAGATTTTCGTTAGCTTACGTGTCGCAACGGAAATGTTGAGGGAAAGAATGTTTTCACAAATGCAAGAAAATAAAAGAATGCTCTATAAGCAATTATATTCAAATGTGGGAGCAGATTTAAGCAACTCCAGAAATGAACCTTTATCCAGCACACAACTTGAACATTTTAGTTGAACTTTTGGATAGTATATCCATGTATTTGCGTCCAATGGTTGCATCGGCTCAAGATATTTCAGGTTGATTCTGATTTTAGTTGACCCACAAAACAGTGAAACAACATTTACTGCATGGTCCCATTGCGTCAAAATGCTCCCAGATTTATGTTCAAGATGAACAGGCTTTCGCAAATGACTCAGATTTTTCCATACTTGCTTGTGTAAAAGGTCCCAAAGAGTCCTTAGATTTCTGACACCATGTTATATTTAGATGGCGAGCCACGATTGAGGAGGATTCCACAAGAAGTACACTATGAAAAGTTATAAAAGAATATCCATTAATCCCATTCCTTAATTCCTCTATCCTACACGAAAGGGAGGCTACTTTTTTGAATCGCGTACGTAGATGTACGAGTGCGGCTGAATCTAAAATGTCCCCTACTGATGACAAAAGCTTACATCTATCGATAAGTTACGCAACTTAGGTACTGTTTTCATAGTGAAAATCAAGCAACTCGAAATCTGACTCTAAGCCTAAGTTGTTTTTAAAACAAGTTGCTACTCGATTTAGACGTCATCTTTTAACTCGTGCACGTACGTAGTAATGTACTTCCAAGCTTCTCTTTTTTACGGAAGTCAATTTAGTCTAACAAGAAAATAGTTCAAAACATTTTAGTTCATGAAATAAAAATCTAAACCTACCACTCGTAATAAACTTAAACATAAAGAAACAGTTTGGAGTTAGCCTCGAGAAAAGATGCTATTGGTTACAAAATCCAAGGTAGCCGACCAATCAAGGCATAACATTCGAGACGTCCTTCATGCGCTTACCTTTAACATTTCCTGTCGTTGTGACTCTGGATCCTTCTCAAAAGCCGGTAAAACGCGGATTTTCTGCGCCTTTGACATGCGGTCTGCAATCGACATTGTCATTTTCCGATGCGTTTGACTCGTAGTAGAATTCGGTCGGAAGTTCAGCTTCTCTTTAAAAACCGCTCTTGCCTGTAGCCCGGTTCCCTGTGAAGCACATAGGATAACATTGTGATAATGAATTGATGTATAAAATTTAGGTCTGTGGACGTGGTGTTAGCGAAAGTGCTGTTAGCGGAAGTGCTGTCAGCGGAAATGGTGTCGGCGGAAGTGATGTCAGCGGAAGTGGGGTTAGCGGATGCGAGTACTTACACAAAACAAGAAAAGCGCTAAAGCAGAAGGCGAACGAGTAGTTACAATCACTACAAGTGTGCACACATGACATTTTCGGATGCTGATGAAAGTGAGCAAAATCACATGGGTTAAAAAATTGGTACATGAAAGAATGCTTCAATTTCAAGTGTTGTCGGTATCAAACCTCCTCCTTGCAATGGGAAGGGTAAGACATGTACAATATTCTTTCAAATCTTTGGTGGGTTGCAACAAGAGTTAGGGCAGCTTAAAGAAATTTAAGTGACATTAATGAATGGCATTTGGGTAAGCTTGTTGCAATTGGATATCTCCTTAAGATCACTGTTTTCCTTTCTCCTCAGATGATGCCAAATAGGATTTCATGCTAAGAATAAATAATATAATGAATGATTTGTTTCTCAAACTAGCGTGATTCCCTGATTTTTTATTTTTTATTTTCCAGTGTTTCTTGCTTGACAGAATGTAACACCAGTGAGCTTCTCATCATGTTCCTTATTCCTTGTAGGAAGATGTTCAAGTGTTTTTCCCATTAATTTTCAGTGCTTTGATATTAGAAACAAGATTACAACTCCTCTCAGTCCCAGCCTGATTTAAACTGCTGAAAAATTGTTCCTTTGATGGCCTCGGATACAGAAGCACTGACCCTACAAAACACATACTTTACTAGTTTGACTGGTATTACTCGTGGCATGCAAGAGACATCAGTCTTAAGTTTCATGACGGGTTAACCTATTCACATACTCAATTATTGAAGATTATGTCGCAGGGTGTTGTGAGAGCTTTCCACAGGACACACAAATTATTTCCACTTGCCCAACTTGAGAAGAAACAACTCAAAAATGGTACCTGTTGTACAAAGAGGTGGTTTTGTTCTCCTTGGATCTTCATTCGGAAAATATCAAAAATTTCAGTCCCAAGATGCAAAGACAAACTGCCATCAGACCACCTGACTACCCTACTACGAATAAACCAGAATAGTTTCAGAGAGTAAACAGTCGGTCACATTCTTATACTGATACCCATTATAGATGAGGCTGAAAAAATCAGCAGTGCTGACCTTCATTGATTTTTGAAAGCATTTGACTTGGTAAGAGACACAACCTTCTTCAAATCTTAAGGCAAGAACACCTTGTGCCAGGTACCATTGTTAAAACTATCGGAGTTATGTACCAAGGAACTTTGACCAAAGTAACAACTGAAAAAAGGGATACTGTCTTCTTTAAAATCTACACAGGAGTATTACAAGGTGACACGTTAGCACCCTACCTCTTCATCGTCGCATTGGGCTACGCTATGAGAACAGCAACCAGGAAGATTGAAAATCTCGAAATAACAGTAAACCTCAGATAACGTGGAAGAACATCCAGCTGAATTTCTAACGGACGCGTACTACTTACACGACAAAGCTATGTTTCCTGATAATATCGATGATTCTTA
>JAAAKM020006971.1:147739797-147758870 GCA_010016025.2 Alatinidae sp. Z8VKAUB7J3 | reverse complement strand
GACGACAAAGACTACTTAGACTACTTACACGACAAAGCTATGTTTTCTGATAATATCGATGATTCTTAGACGACAGAGACTACTTAGACTACTTACACGACAAAGCTGTGTTTTCTGATAATATCGATGATTCTTAGACGACAAAGCTGTGTTTTCTGATAATATCGATGATTCTTAGACGACAAAGACTACTTAGACTACTTACACGACAAAGCTATGTTTTCTGATAATATCGATGATTCTTAGACGACAGACTACTTTGACTACTTACACGACAAAGCTATGTTTTCTGATAATATCGATTATTCTTAGAGCCTGCTCTCGCTTATAAGTAATGCTGCTGTCGATATCGGATTGAACACTAGTGAATCGAGAACAGTATTTATCAGGAGTGCTACTAGAGGGGGGAAGGGGAGGCTTTCCCTGCCCTAATTTTTCTACCGAAAACTGTGCCCTCATCTTAAGCACAACTAGAAGGGAGGCCTTGCCCTTGAACGCAAGACGTTAACTGTTGGTCTTCATTTTTATCTTATTCCAAGCAATAATGTCATCCCCCATTGTTCTCCTCTTAAATCTCTATTCAAATGTAGCGTTTACAAACGATAGATACAGGCTGAGTGCTTGAAATTTTCCTCGAGAAAAACAAGCGGAGGCTCTTTGCCAAAGTTTCCGTTCTTTGTGATTGTTAAGCACAAAAATAATTGTATCCATATTTAAATACGTCAAGTTTGAGTGAGCCCGATTGTATGAATAGGAATAGAACACTGTTCTAGGATAGCTTTCACACATAAATGTAGATTTTTGTTCTGTAAGTATGAAACCTTGCACTTTTATGAACATAATCATAGAAAGAGGGGGACGGTTTTGCATTACTAGAAATTTTTCCTCAGATAAACTAGAACCAACGCAGTTGAGAGTAGCAAATTTTTGCAACTCCCTCAGTTTTAGAAATTATTCTCCAAATTCATTTGCCGCTGTTGAAGCTCTCTCAGGGAGTTTAACCCCCTCTTTAAATTGCATGTTAAAGTTTTGGTTGTTCATTACCGTTAAAGGCTTAAGGACAAACTTCAAACCCACTAAAAACTAGATCCCTACCATTCTATACAGTATTTCAATGCTCCTTTATTTCTCTGAGTGTCTCTTTCTCGAACTTCTATATATTCTAAAAACTGCAAAATATTCCTGCTAGCGAGCTTACAGCGTCCCCAGACCCCCAGCTGCAGTTACTCGCGACTGTCGCTTTATACAAATATATATGAGAAAATCTTGCCCTAATTCTTATAAAGCTCTTCTGCCCTCAAAAAGTTCTAGTTGCGCCCCTGAGCAGAATAGGTATCTTCATCTACTCCCATTGCATCTAAACCTCTGTAATGAGTTTCTAGAGTATCGTACAGTTCTCGCATCTTGTCTATGTATTTATCATTATAAATAACGGGAGCATTAAGCATGTGATTAATATGAGCCCTCTTAATTAGAGACGGCTTTGCAAAAAGTTCGTTTAAAATGTCTAATGCTGATTGATAGTTTTGCTCAGTCAGTTCAAAGCCTCGAATGACTTTCCAGGCAGGCTCTTCTAAATAGTGTCTTAAATACGTGAACTTATCGACAATTGACAATTCATCGTTCATATCTGCAGCACTTCTAAAATTGTCCCAGAATTCTTGCCAGTTTTATGGTCTGCCTGTAAACTTCTTCAGTTCTAACTTAGGAAGTTTCTCTCTTACTTTTCTTGTACCATTACTGAATACTGACGAAACATTACTATTTGCAGATGAAGAAGACGATCTTCTTACGCCACTGTCCGGAAACGTATATAATTTTTTTCTAACAGTCTGCAGTGCCATGTCAACAATTTGTTTAAACTCACCAGCTTCTTCGATTTCTCTGATGCAGGAGTCTTCGTCTTCCATATCGCCATTGATTTCCAAATCCGCAATGAGATCGGACAAATCGCAGTCTATCTTTTAGATAATGACCATTTCTGCTTTGATGAGCGTCTCAGTCGAACGAAGTCTTTTCTCATCATTGGCCACATTGTCGATTTTTCCAATCAGTCGATTCACGTATCCCCGATGACCTTCTCGAACTTTTCGCTTCTTTGCGATGACATCCATAATCAATCTTGGACTCTAAGCACCCGATTGCCTCGGTGGACCAGTTGTTGAATATCTATTGCAAGCAAGCGCTGATACTTCGGATCGCATAAAATCAAAGACGCTATCTTCAAAAAGCAGACGAGGTTTTCTGTTTAATCGATTCTCCTCCTCGTCACAATCTCAACTCCATTCCATCCCAATCTCAATCTTTCCTGTTTTACAATAAGAAATATCTAAGAAATATCTCCCCCCCCCCCCCCCTTCAGTTTTCCAATTATTTCCTGGTCAACTAATAACAGACAGAAAACTAACAGAAACTCATGCTAATAAAACACTCATCGAATAGATTTGTGACCAGAATTGAACTGTTTAAAAGTGCTACCCCCTGATCTTGTTAAATATGTTATGGTGACCCCCTTATTTGGAGAGACATTGCACAGTTGTAAATAATCTTGTATGATAATTTACTGCGACTCCCAGATTTGGCAAGTTGTAAATAATAACATTAAAGATCAAACTGAAAAGAGGCTGATTACAGTAAATCCTCGGGTGCACTTGTAACACTTTAGCCAGGACGTTTCAGTCAGAGGGACTTAAAGATTTTTAGGGGGTAATGAAAGAAAATAGTGCTATATTTGTCAAATTGAGGGGCGTCGCCCTTGGACGCCCCAGCTGCCTAATATTTATTAGTTAGCCTGTTTGGTGGGTTTTCTGTTTATTTAGGGTAGTTTCAATGTCGGGCCCAGTGCTCATCAGGGGTCTTTGATTGAGAGATTGGTATATTGGCCAAATTTGTAGGATAATGATTTCCTTTGGGGATACTCCCCGTAACGTCACACCGCAAGGAAATTTGGCGCGAAAATCTGTTTTGATTTAGTTTACTGCTAATGACATACCTTGTATTATCTACCGATCTTAAAGAAAGCTGACAACAGTGATGTAATTTCCACAGGATCGCAATTTCCGCAATACTTGATCTGTAGATTTCTGAATACACGCACTTTCACTTTACGACTTACACAACAAGCTGTTGGTAGTGATTTTTGTTGCTCACTAGTTTCGCTGCCCGGATAATTACAGCATGTCGCTATCGTTGCGCGTACTAGTCAAATACATAGGTTACAGGAAATATAAAAGTAACCAATAATTGGTGACCCGACGTTCGTTCTCTCGCTGCCTTCAATTCAAAATCGGACAACCCGACGTTCTTGATCGCTGCCTTCCTTCAACTCAAATGTTTGCCGTTCCCGTTTGCATCTCACAATCGCTGATCACCACCCTTTGAATGGATTCAATGTTCCTGTTTTTACAGTCTGCGTCTCAACCGTCTTGGACCAATGTCTTCGTTTGTTGATGTGGGTGAGTACACATTTTCTGCCATTTCAATTTCCAAGTGAAACTTGACTGTTAATTTTTTTCTCTTGCCAGTATTGTTCTCGTATGTCATCCATTCTATTCAACTCTCCTTTGTTTGCATTCTCTCATTACACTCCCTCATTGTCTCAGACCCTGTTTACACGGGTACGGATCCAAACTGCTACAAATCCAAACTGGCACGGATCCAAACTGGTACGGATCGGCCTTGCGTTTACACGATTCGGCCAATAGCATGCTTAGATAGTCGATAACCAATCAGCGGTTAGTTATTGTATAATCTCCTTTTGAGAACTCGCGGGTAATTTAAATGGATGTAAACAAGGAACTTTGAAATTAAGGTAATACTGACTCATAGGTAATAATATAGTCTTACGATTAGATATGATGTAATAGGTAATTTTCCTTAGTCAGGGCGTTGTTAGAGCATTGTAGAAATCAGGTATTGACCACGTTGTTCGAGATAGAGTTGGTCGAGGTATCCTACTATCGAGGATATGCTGTATCGAGATCGATCGTCTTGATGTATCATTCTTCTGGGATTCATGGGATAAAATCGAGGATATAATTATAGTCATTGGAGTTTTCATTTTGTTTTTGTTTTTTATTTTCCACCGAATAAAATTTGGATATCATCGTTCCACTGCCATCAAACACACCATCACCCACCACATTGAGACTCGTGGCCCTCCCGCTTTTTCTCGCCTACGTGGCCTTGCTCCAGACCGTCTCAACATTGCTAAATCTGAATTTTAGCATACGTTGCAGCTCGGAATCATTCGCCCTTCTCATAGCTCTTGGTCTTCTCCCTTTCACATGGTCCCTAAGAAAGCCCCAGGTGATTGGCGCCCCTGTGGTGACTATCGAGCTTTAAATCGAACCACCGTCCCTGACCGCTATCCTATCCCGTACATCCAGGACTTCACTTCTCACTTGCATGGCAAAACTATCTTTTCTGAAATCGATCTTGTAGGGGCATATCATCAAATTCCTGTGGCACCCCAGGGCACCCCTAAAACTGCCATCACCACTCCTTTCGGTCTTTTTGAATTTGTACGCATGCCTTTCGGTCTCAGGAACTCTGCTCAAACTTTCCAACGTTTCATTGATGAGGTTCTTCGTGGTTTCACTTTCACATATGCATACATTGATGACCTTATCGTCGCTAATCATGATGAAGAAGAACATTTCACTCACCTTCGTCTTCTTTTCCAACGCTTGCATGAGTATGGTGTTGTCATCAATCCATCTAAATGCGAATTCGGTGTTTTATCTCTCGATTTTCTTGGCCACCACATCTCATCTCAAGGCATCACTCCTCTACCCACTAAATTTCAAGCCATTCAAGACTTTCCTGCACCTACTTCTCTCTGCAAACTCGGAGAATTTCTTGGTCTTGTCAATTGCTACAGACGTTTCATTCCAAACTGTGCTTCTCTCTTACAACCACTCACCGACTTACTCACCAAAAAGCATTCGAATCGCTCATTTCACCTTCCTGATTCTGCGTCCCCGTCTATATGTTCCATTATCCTTTCGACGCAAAATCTTAGATAGTCTTTACTCATTATCTCATCCAGGTATTCGTGCCACTCAGAAGCTCATTTCTCAACGTTTCATCTGGCCATCTATTCATAAGGACATACGTCAATGGACACAATCATGCCTTTCCTGTCAAAAATCTAAAGTCACTCGCCACACTGTCACTCCTCTTTGAACTTTCACCTCACCTGACGCTTGTTTCGACCATATTCACATAGACATTGTTGGACCTCTCCCTCCATCTAATGGCTATCGCTATCTTCTCACTTCCATCGATCGCTTTGACCGGTCCAAAAGCTGAACAAAAACATCAGAGGCTCACAGCTTGAGTTACTCAACCCTTTTATTGAAAAACTCTGTTGTAACATATCTTTCTGTCAACAACAATGCCATCACCCAGTTAATAGCAACAATTGCCCAATTTACCAATCACTCTAGTAATGCATTAATAGGGCACCTGTAAATATAAGCATAAGAACTGAAAATGCCCTAGAAATAAATGTCAAGGTTGAGGATAAGTTGGTTTCCCAGGCACAAAATATTTTCAAAGGTTCCAAGGAGTTAGACCAGTCATAGTGCTTCAAACTGAGTCTTCTATACTAGCTTTAACATTTTTTTCATTCCCTCAAGTCTGATCTCGCTTATGTATAGCCCCTAATTGAAGGATTCCCTCAGAAACTGCCCCTTAGTTATTCAGAGCAGAATATGTGGTGTATTTCTTCTATGATTATGGAATGTTATTCTTTTCTTTTTATGATTGTAGGGAAAGATATGCATCCCCCATCTAAAAGGTATCTTGTACTAATCAATCCCCAAAGTGGAAAGGGGAAGAGCATCATCATTTACCAGAAAAAAGTAGAGCCAATGTTAAAACTAGCAGATGTAGAATATGAAGAAATTATCACAGGTATGGTGCAGAAGATATTTGTAGTTAATTATTTATTAGAAACTGCCAGTACTGAATCTGATCCAAGTATACAAGTCACACAGGATGACATCTTCTCTTAAAAGCTCTGGGAGTCCTTTAATGTCGTCATGCTGGACACATATTCAAATCAAAGTCTAAAAACCATGAAAAAATTTTTAAAATGGTTGACTTTCCTAAAAATTATGGAGTTTGATAAAATTGCTAGAATGGTTTTACTGGTAAGCTCTCAGTAATCTTTCCACAGGTGCCAAATGTTTGAGAGTAGGGACAGAAGCAATACAACTCTCAGTATCATTAACGGAAATGTGTACCATAGTATCAAATGTTTTTGTTAAGTATGTTTTGCCTAGATATTTATTTAGCTGGATACTATTACAGTGGATTATTTTTTCATCATGTTATAACCTTCATTGGCCATTTATACATGTATTGCAACTTTGCCTACTGTCATCAAATGAAAAAGACAATTGTGAATACAATCTCAAAAATATACAATATATATATACAACAATGTATTGATATTATCCACGGGCAGTGTCTTTGTGGGTAGAACATGGACGTCTGTGACTGTTAGCATCCATAGAAATCTGTGCCTTACAATACAACTCTATGCATGCCCAAGGTATTGAAAGGTCAGCCCCATATTGTATTTTTAAGTATCTGACTTTTACATACCCCAAACTGTGTTCAATTGTTACACTGCTTAGCAGTAACAAATTTTTCATCTTTGGACTTCACATTGGTGCAGATATAACATCTCTGAAGAGATGGGTTTCATTTATTTCAAAATCCACCAAAGATCAAGTCTACTACCATTGATAGATTCGTTTACTTTAGTATATAGTGCACTGAAAGTGGTTTTATTTATTTAATGCAAAGACATTTTAACTTTTGTTTGACAAGATACTGGAGCTTGATAAGACAAAGGACACTGCAAGAAATTTTAACGAAACATCACTGCTACTTCATTACTGATTTAGCTTGGGATTCACTGATAGTGCTGCTCAGTCAGTGAGTTCACCAGCACCTGGAGATGTTTGTTTTTCACAAGACATATTAAACCTATCACAGAAATATGAATAAACAAAGCAATTGTTCCACAAGTGCACTTTCAAACTTTTGCTATTCACGAGTGTGAAGTAATCCATTCAGAACATTACATTGATCTTGTGTAATGATCTTCACACATATGAACTCTTTTGCATCAAGGATCATCCTTTTGTTTGCTAGCCCTGCATAGTGCGATCAACCAAGTAGAGCCGTTAACAACACATGTAAGCACGTTGACTTTTGCTCTTATGTGCTAAACCAGCATATATGACCATGTCAAGAGAGGTTGATCACGTCTTCAATTAACTAGGCAGCCATATTTGCAGTCTGTGGAAGGCCTCTGTGCAAATAGGAGAGGGTCTACATATAATGCCTTTAACACTACGAAAAAACGTTATTGAGCAAAGGGTCCTCTCGTAAGACAACAACACATGTTTATGATGCCGCAGTGAGATCATTGCTTTTATTTGCATGTAAGACCTGGAGTCTCAAGTAGTCTGAACTCGTTTATCACTCAGTCTTTGAACACTGGTACTAGAGTGTAATGCTAGGTATCAGATATAAAGGTAGAACAACAAATTAAGATTTTAGAAGGTGTGTCTTTTATGAAATACCCCTGGCCACTCTCATCAATAGCAAAAGGCGGACATAGTTTAGGCTTGTGTTTAAAATGCCACATGACAATTCTCCATGTCAAGTCCTATTCAATGAATCACTAGATGGCATGTGGGAGCTGTTAGGAAGGCTTAACAGATGACTATCCAGGAAGAATACAGAAACATGTAAAGTATTCCTTACTTTTGTGGAATGATTTGGGGTTCTTGTCTTGTAGGCTGCAGGGAGATGAAAGTGTGGGTGGACAGAAGTGGGGAGCATTGGTTTGCGACTTTAGCTTCCTATAGCTGCTTAGAAGGCAGTGTGTCATATATTGGATCATTAATTATTATCAAGTATTATTTTTTAGGAATTTTAGTATACTAGTGTGCAGACCAATATATAATAAAGAATTTGTTTTGGTCAGAAATGCAAAGTAGGGAAAAATGAGGAAAACACCATTGCTTGTATAAGAACAACTAGTGTAAGCATGACAGCAAACATACAAAAGTCATACAACTGCTATGTTTTAAGCTTTGATTATATCCAGCAGTGAAGATACTATGCTGTTGTGAAACCCCCTGATATCAAAAACAGAAATGAGTGCATTTCAGATGATGAATTGAATGCAAGTAGTACCATGATGAATGGAAGAAAGATCAGAAAGATACAAATCATGCTGACATAAATGCGACATAAATTGTATGGTCAATGAAATGGGAGCATCACCTGCCTAGCAATTGCACAAGTCTATACGTGCAACAGTCACCATTCTCACCTTTTCCTCATGACAAAAAGGATTTAAAATAAGCAATATGTGTTGGTTATAGAACAATGTTATTGATATGATATGTGTTGAAGCACCATCACCTACACTGGCATGGATCAAGAGGTTGAAGTACTTTGTTGTTACATATTATCCCCTTAGTGTTTAGTCTGTTGGCGATTCTACAGCTAATCGATGCCATCAGTTTGCTGTCAGCATATAGTAGAAACTCCTGTGCAGTAGTGTTTGTAAATTGCTGTGGCAAATTGCAAATTTCATTTTGCCTGTATTTCTGCTATATTGTATTCGTTCATCTCCTCAATGTAGATTTTGCTGGCCAAGCACAAGAAATTGCAAAAACTCTTGATTTGGACAAGTATCATGGCATTATGATATGCTCTGGAGATGGATTAGGATATGAGGTTTGTAGGTGGTAACTACCAGTTTTAGATGGGTAATTGTAATAACCAGTGAAGGTCAAAGCACACTTTAAGCACACTTTAAGGGGTATGTGCAGACCAAATTACTGAAATAGGAGGGACTAGAAGAGGGCTGACGACACATTGAATAAGAGTCATGGAAGAGTTTCTAATTTGTAAGTAATGGAAATTGATTTATCATTCCAAAACTATTGACAAGAACTAAAACCGTTTGCAAAATTAGAAGATTAGGGCATGTTTACGTAAACAAATTGACATTTTAATAAGTAGAGAAACAGAAATAATGTAAGCAACACTTCCATGGAGGATAAGAAGCTTTTAAACATCACTCTTGGCACATTGATTTGAGTAATACCAGCATTAGCCCAAGTATCAGACCGGAAGAGGTAGAGTATCAACAATTCAGGCAACAAGATATCATGTAACAACTGCAGTTTTTGAAAGTGTGTCTCATCTGCTGGGGAAACTGTTAACTTAAGAACCTAACACCTATTCATCATTTGTGGGAACTTTGTTATAGGTTGGTTCTCTTCATTGTCACACTTGTGGCTGCTTCTAGTAGTATTGTATGATATCATCAGGTAAATCCTCGAAATCTGAGTCAAGAATAACAATCTGTTGGTCCAAGAGTATGATTCAAGTGTTTATTTGTATTCTGAAATTATTGTTGTTCACTTGGTGTTCATTCAAGATTGCATAGAACCCGTTCTGCGGCATTATCATTTGTACATGCAAAAGCACCCATTTCCATTTTTGTTGGCAACAAAGCTAGGTGTACATGTAACTACTACTCAGAATCCGATCATGATAAAGTCTGTAAGCGTGATCATACGAAGGGACCATTAGTTCCACCTTACAGCATCGAAAGGTACACTTGCTAAAACAAACAATTCTTATTTTTAGTTGAAAGCAAAGTGGAGAGAGGACTTTGTGTATGCCTACAGCGTATGCGTTTTTCTCTAGCACTTATGACAAAATTGGTGTCACTAAGACGTGCTCAGCACTTAAAATTCACCGTTCTCAGTGCTCCACTTCCTTCTGAAAACAATGGCTAATTCAAAAAATCAGACATATGTTGGCAAAATCTGACTGCCAGAAGGGCTTCAGTACGGAAAGCATGGGTCACCATAAATTGTTGCATCCCTAGAAAAACCGTATATGGTTTAAAAGAAGAACGGGAATAAGGCCTACTCTTCACTTCTGAAAATATGTAAATATAAGCATGAAGAAGCTTGTGTAAAACTCTTGTGTATGACACGTAGTTTCCGACCCGCACATCATGGGCCTGCATAGTAAATAATCGCAAATTTTACGTACAATTTCATTAACTGTAACTTTAAGGTTGTTGACATTTGCAATTATGCATGGCAAGTGCTTTTACTACCTTGCTTTTCATCCAAGATGCGACAAATTATTGTTAGCGGTAGATCATTTTTCGTAACACCGTGAACCATAGGGCTACTTTCCGTCGTTAGGCCTACAGGTGCACACGGCATGGCCTGACAAGACAAATGTTCCGAATTAAACCTTGATCGTTTACAGAAACTAAACGAAGTCAGGCAAGTATTGTTGAACGAAATGCTAGTGCGGCTAACAAGAAAAATTTTAAGATAGGATAATCGTACCTTATCACTTCGTGGCAAACAGATCGCGATTTGGCGGTCAGGCCATTTTAAGGGCATCAAAGGTAGTAAATCGTTTCTCACATAGGTACTCAAGAACTGTTTGGCAAAAGAAAGTTCCCAAGCAGGATTTTGGGTACACTTAATGGTAATTCCAAGATCAAAACAAACCAGACTTGCTGCATGAAACTTTTGTCTCGTGCTCTGCAAAGCTAGGAAGATCTAAGAGTTGCGTGGCTGACTGAAAACATTGTTGAGCATAAAACTGTGATTTCGGAAATAGATATTGATTCAGTTGGTTAAGGACTTTGCGAAATGTGTTTCATTGCGATCAGGTGTGAAATTCTAAGTATCAAATGTGGGAACTAGTCGGGGCCTTCGCGAAGATGTAGCACTGAGAGACTCAAAATCTACATTTATCTCTTCTCAGTTCTCTAAATAATGATCACTACTAGCAGCAACGAAGCATTTGGTTTAACCAGGTGACACTGTAGCCGCGTACAAATTTCTTAGCCAAGCCGACCTTTTTAAATGCCGAATTTTTTGCTTTGCCCCAGGCTTCCCTGTTGTCTGCACATGTCCGACTTTTTATAAATAGCTCATAGAACTCTCGCGAAAGATGATTTCAAGTCAAGTGCTTGGTTCATAGCAAGCAATGGATTGACACTTTATGATCAGTCAATTACACTTACAATAATGCACATAAATGGATTATTCATCGCACCATCCACCCATCGCAGGCAATACCACATTGTAAAATGAAGCTTTTTCGAAATCCATCAAAACGCTGATTGGTGACGTCCCGTTGGTTACTTCGCGAAGAGTCCTTCGTAGGTAATCTGAGTCTTATTTGGCAACAATGCATAAAGGCATGGAAATATATTTGTGTCTACTTTTCCATGGATTGTATACAGCTGCTAGAGGGTCTCTGGAACTACTTTAAATGTTATATTACAGAACCAATGCGCCGATTGCTCAAATAAAGAAGCTGCATCAGAAGAGCCGAAAACAAAGATGCGATTTGCGTCGCCTAATCCGCTGTCATAAAGCAGAAATTGCTGTCTCGATTCAGGACTCCTGAATGAGTTGTTTGAAATTCTTGAGGCAAAATAGGAATGGTGCTCTTACTTGCAGGTAAAGGAGATAAATTTTCATTCGCTTGCCTTTGTGACCTAACTACTCGACGCGTATGATGTAGCGGCAGTAAATTCGTTGCCACAGCCTCTGGCAAACCAACTAGTTCACCGGCTAACGCTTGTTGCGTAGTTTCATCAGTAGTTTCTGCCCTTCGTTTCAATGCGGATTTTACGCATCCAACTTCACATTGAGTCTGCGAAGGCGGATGTGAGTGTTCATTGACATATTCAATAAAAGCATCCGAAGATGGCAACTTGTGTCGGGCATTGCATGTGCCAGGATTAGTCCTAGATACCACGACGTGATTCCATTTACGAGAGGTTTATGGTACTTGTATGTAGCCATTCCTAATCAGTTTTCTCCAGTGTCGTTGCGTTTCGATACCCTGCATCCTCGTTTTTACTTTTGTAAACTGAACTGGATGATAACGAAAACTGAACTGAATGCTCGCACCAAAGTCAAAGTCTAGAATTAATTAATTAATTAGAATTAGAATTAAGTATATCTTGCTTATCATGTTAAATGAAATGTCAAACCAGAGTATTAATTTGCTGATGTGCAATATGTCCATGGCTGCTAAATCAAATGAAAAGAAACCGTGAACCAGATATCTCCGTCTCAATTCTCCCCACATCCTCATATCCCCATGTCAATTATTGACATCTTTATCAGCTGCACTGGTGTGTTGCCCTGTTTCTCCCATCTTCGGAACGTTTCCAGCGAGAGAGGGGATTTATTTTAGAATTCCAGAGATGACCTTTGCCTTTTCTGCGATGAACTTTGAATTCTTTTGAACCATATACATGATCTGAAGTTTATGTGTTTGGTCCCGAAGTTTCACATTGCGAAATTCCTGAATCAAGGTACAACAATACTTTTCCGCTATTCCGTCAAACGCCAAACAAAGGAGGTTGGGTTATGGACCGTAACAGGGTTATGGACCTACCAACAGAAGGAATAATTACATGTGAGTGGCAGTTTTCGGGAGAGGAATTCTGGGTGGAGATTTTCTAAATGGGAGTTCCCCAAGAGGGAATTATCTGGTGGCAGTTTTTCGGGTAGGAATTTTCAGGGAGGGAGTTTTCCGGGTGGGAGATTTCCAATGTGGGAATTCTCCTGAAGGGAATAGCCCGGTTGTAGTTTTCCGGGTGGGAATTTTCTCAGAAAGAATTTTCTGGAACCCCCAATTAACAATACTATTCATGTATAAATATTATGTAACAGGAAAAGCAAAGAGTTCTATGAAGAGCTATTTCGCTCACCCAAGGCTTCCCTTCTTGGCTTTCGGAAAAGTGAAGCTTTTGGTTCATGCTAGGTTACTGAAGTAAGGAGATTTGTCTGTGTTAATCAGATTTTGCACAGGCACAAATGCCAAATTAAAATATTTGTTAGCTTTCGCGGGCTTACGACCACTGTTATCTGAGGGAGTCGAATCTCAAGACCGCCTTCTTAAATATATCCCCGATGCCCGACCGTCTTTGTCATGTGGGATGACCCTTACGGTCCTTTCTGGGGTGGTACCTTGATAGCGCTATCACCCTCCCCACTCAGCGCAAGTTATTCACAACGCGAAGAAAGCTTTAAAATATCTACGTGTTTCCTACGTCATAACCTTTTATGCCCAAAATTGGATGATAGGAGATGAAGAATTTGCTAAAAGTGGAAGGAGAGGAAGAATAAGAAGGAGCACGTCTGTATTTGTAGTACTCGACAGCCTTTGTCATTATTGACCAATCACTATCTCTGCAATCTATGATAACATTTGTTTGTACACGCAGATTAACAGGTATGATAGAGTTTAGCATTACATCAACAATTCTGCAATTTACATTGTATTAAATACAACTTAGCAAAACGTTCTTGTGGGTACTAGGGTATGATACAAGCTAGCACGTTATCGTCCTTATACGAAATCGTATCCCCTAACGACCGTATTTAATTTACGGACGATGCAACAGCACACAAATGCACATCCATGTCATGATGTTTGTATCCCATTCATCGTGACCACGCAAATAGACAAGCTGAAACACAGTTTCTTGTATTGGATATTCTAGCGGAAGGGTGATTGCTCCTCCCATATTGATTTCTCTCTATGAATGCGACTCCTTTGCCTTTCTCAGCCTGAACTTTTCCTTCGCATCGTCGACTTCACCAAGCAGTTTAACAATCTTTTCCTACAACAAGGTTGGCAGACAAATGACACGTTTGCTAAGAGATTGGAGTAAGGAAGAGGTTCCCAAACAGATGGTCACAAATCCAGTAAGGGACACGGTGAAAATTCACCCAGATTGTGTTTATGACTAAATTTACATTTTCATGCATTTAAAACGACACAAACAAACGTAAAGAGGGTGCCTTGTCTATTAATTCCAATTTCGCGAACCAATTCAGAGATTAAGGTAAGCTCGCTTGGAAACTGTAACGATAGGATGCGCTGAGATAGATGCCCTCCTTTACGGCCATCGAATACATCAGGTATGAGCATGCCCACTTTTATTAGATTGTGCTATTGCCTTCGCGCGTGAACTGTACTGCTATGTAAGCAATTAAGGGAAGCCCTATTTTCAGTAAAATTTATTGAAACGTTCATTCCCATGATCGACCCATTAAACACTCCTACGTTGAGTCCGACTGGAGATTTCATTGTTAAAAGCTTTCAAGTTATAGAACAACGAATACATCAGAGATGAGTACGTCCACTAGGGCTGTCCACGACTAGCCGACTACTTCAAAAGTCGTCAGTTACTTTTTGGTTGTTGGCTAGTCAACGGTTAGCGACTACTCGACGGACATTGACTACTTTATCATCTCCACTTCTGAAGGATGATATAGAAATCGTTTTTTGAGTTCAGTGGTCAAGGGTTATTTAAGCAGTTGACATGTTTTATCCCTGTGTACAGAGTACGAGTGGATGGTGTGAATTTACTTATCAGATTGCGAATATAAGAAAGTGATAAGAGGTTATCATACAGATAATGCAGTTGGTATATTAATAGAGGTCGTTGAACAACTTCTATTGTTAGAAATTCCCACCAGAAAATATTTAAGTTCAAAACTGGAATGAAAGGGTCCTAGATTTTCGTTTATTCTTTGATTCATGTTAGGGTCTTTTACAGTAAGAATTGTTACTCCCGACATCATTTTCTTGCAAGAATGTTTATCAACGTTTTACAGTATGTATGCAATTGCAATTGTATCAATGCGTTCTATCCGCCCCAAGCCATGCGGTTTCTTCGACACGGAGGTGCGGAGTTAGCCGTATAGTTCCCGATTTCAGAAGTCCGCAAAAGCATGTCCCATTATAGCAGTTTGAGTAACTATGTTGTGCCTTCACACAGAATTTATGACGGCATTGTTGCGGTCAAATTTCGATACTTAGGTAATTAATCGCTTTGCTCTAGCATGCCGGTATCACAATGTTGTCAATACAACAGCAGAAGAGTAGACGTTTCTTTCAACTGTAAATAGAATGTTGACTTAGAGCTAGACATTTGAAAAGTGTATTTCGAAGGAGTGTCGGCTACGTCATTAAACTGAACGGGACCAAAAGGGAACAGCAACAACAAAAAATTAAATAGGAGCACCAGCTGATGTAGACGTACTGGAGATCAGCGAATTAGCCCAACTTTATTTATACTTTATAGGAATTGACACAAGTTGTGCTTTACTTTTTATAGAATGATATTCATGTTTACTCATCATGTATGAAGAAAAAAACTATTATTGTGCACTGGCTCTGATTTAACCTCGGCAGAAACCTCTACTCAAGGCACATTATGGAATCGGGCTTGGATAGATAGACGGGCCGGAGGGCAGTTCTTCCTTGGTTAAGTCACATGGCGTAGAGAGGCTGGTCTCCAACTGCGTTGAGCTGGATGTCGATGTCTACTGGTGGATGACTGGGAGCTAATGTGGCGACTAGAGAAATAGAGTATGTTAAGATCGAAGGTCACCTAGCTCAGTTGGTAGAGTGCACGCCACGAGAGCGTGGGTGACGGGTTCGATCCCCAGTGGTGTCATTTTTCTATTTATCTGGTGTTTTTTTAATACGAATACTTGAAATAGTATCGTATCATAAATGAGCTAAATTTTGACTTCGCCCTATTTCAATTTAAGAGTTTTCCATTAAATCTCTCTAACTCGAGGTGATGATGATGATGATAGTGATGGTAATGATAAGGACGATAATGATGGTAATAATGATGATGATCATCATCACTATGATCCACCTTGGTCTCACTTGTGCTACGGTTGTAATTTTTCAACTAGTATATCTCCTCTTCGGTAACCTTTTGGTGGCTTTTCGTGTCCTACGCTTATAACACCATGTGCACCAACTTGCCAGATGAGATTGAAATTACGGTTAAGAAAATACTATCACCACACTGTTTGCTATACAAAGCATAAACTGTCATTATACGTAGAACTTTAACATAACAAGGGTGACATAACAATGGTTTGTTTTGTATATCAAGTACCAATAACTTTATCCTGAAACGGATGTAAAAGAAATGTTGAAAGTAACATCAATAGGAACATACCGCCACTGCAAGTTTCTCCTGTCTTCGTTTTATCTGAGCTTGTGTTAGAGGTGCAGGCCTTCCATCTATGCAAGGAGCAAGACATCAAACAGAGAGACCGAGAAATTGTTCTTTAGTAATCATGATTAGGGAATATTTTTAACAATAACAGTGCTTAGTATTTAGCCTAAAATTATAGAACCTAGAGAATCCACCTTGGTGTGCTCTGTAGACAAAACATGTCATCCTACTGGCTAAGAACAAGAGGGCACTACAGACTAATTTGGAGTGATGGAGTGAAAGATTAGAAAGTCGAGGTCTGAAGATCAGCAGGAGCCTGACGGAGTACATGACAGCGGGTATGGAAGGTGATCAAGAAGAATCTATACTGCTGAAAGGAGTTACAAGCTTCAAGTATTTGGGATCAGTGGCCGAATCATCAGGTGGATTGGACAAGGAGATCAATCACAGAATTCAAGGCGGCTGGAACAACCTTAACTTTAAGGAAAGACAACTAAACAGCTCTGTGATATTCTGCGATATTCATTTGCTTACTGACTTCGAACAAGAAAATCAACGACCTAACAAAACTCATTAGAGACAAAATACAAAACCAGACAAAAACGGGGGGCGCAATATGAAGTTCCGTAAAATCCGGGGGTATTACAATTAATCAACTATACTGAAAGGAGTCTGAAGCATAGTTCTTCTACACTCTGCTATTGTTTAGGTAGTCCCTTAGTAAGTATATCTGCAATCATAAGTTTAGTTTGGCAGTATTTTATTTCGATAGTTTGTAAATCAACGTGCTCGCAAACGAAATGGTAGCGAATGTCCACATGTTTCATCTTTCCGTGACTTTGCCGATTCTTAGTCAAGCAAATTGCTGACTAGCTATCTTCCATTAAAACGGTTGGAAACTTTGGATGTAGTCGAAGATTGGCACTGAGTTCCCGTAACCACAAGATTTCTGGTTCGAATCCCCTCAGCTCCATTAGTGAAAAAAGAAAGCAAGCTATTGTGGTAATGCTCCACTCCGTGATATATATGTATAATAAATGCGATGTGTCTGCTGAGTACTTATATATATATATATATATATATATATATAAATCTGATGAAGACAATATGGAAACGTTAAGATAATGTGTATTTTTTGAGCTTTATATATATATACACACACACACTACAATATGTACATACATATAACACTAAATTATCAATATCCCCATCACTATTCCAGTATGCGAATAATTTTTTGAAAGAATTGCCTTCTAAACAACTTACCATTAATGCATATTCTGGTGTAAAAGGTAAACTCTTTAATGTTGCAATATCATCTGGGGTGCTGCTGGCCAATTCCTTTAAGTCGTATCCTGCACAGAAGGTTCCATTGGTCCCCGTCAGCACTGCAACCTTATATCCATCGTTGTTTTCGAACTCTGAAAATGCTTCAAAAAGTTTCTTTGCGGTAGCACGATTTACAGCATTTCTCCGTTCAGGTCTGTTGATAGATATTATGAAAATCCCGTCGTCATTTTGAGTAACGACTTCATTGCTTTCCCGTGTGGTGGATCCACTGTCTCCATCAATAGATTGTGTGAAATATCTAGCCTGATATGCAGCTATTGACCTCCTTCCGGGCACAACATCTCCCATGAACACGCACGGTAGACGAGTGCAGGTTTGAAGAAATTTACGAAATGCCATTTCAACTGCAAAACAACCTTAAGGTCATCGTCTACGTAGGAAAGCACTACGCTCCTCCAGTATATCTGCAGGCACTGTTGCTTTTGGCCGCAGTAACAGTGGGTGAATGAGGAAGTAAACCCCTTAGTCACAATTTTCTCAGAGATGCAGTTGAAATGTTAGATTCTTTATATACATGAGGTTGGTATTTTTGCTCACTGTTGTTGACTGTCTATTGGTGGGAGGGTCACCCACATGTCAAGCGTCAATTTGACACGAGGGTTTAAAACGAGGCTTACAAACTCGAAAACGAGATGTTGTTCCATACAGTTTTTGACCATAGATTTTTACCCTTGCCAAATTAATTTTCCCAGTTTGCTACTTGTTGCATAATTAAGCCCATGCGAAATTCAAATTGTGTAAACTAGATAGATAGATCGTGATTACAGCATCGAGTAAAGAGTATGTGAGTGTGACACCAAAATTTAATGAGTATCAGAAGTTGAATAATATTTTGAACCCATTTTATCCTTCTTGATACAGATAACCCAGGGACGGGAAAATTGAAGGAGAAGGCTGGGTCCAAATTTATTTCCCCACATTCCACTAGGGTGCCTTTGGTCATTGTGTGGAGAGGGGTGATTCGTGTCGATATGCATATCTTGCTGTGAATGTGACACAATATCGCAATCAATTTCAATTTTGATAAAGCTGAAAAGTGGTCACGGAAAAAATTGAGATTGGGCAAATCTTAGGGGGCCATGGCCCCCTCTGCCCCCTGTTCCCCGGTCCCTGTAATCTGTCCCACTTTAAGAACGATATCTTGCGCAATGTTCGAAATAGCCGTTTCAAAATGCGAATCATGCTTATCAAAACTAATTCAACTCAGATCATAATTTAATAAACTGACCAAAAGTAACAGTTCTCTTAAGGCCATTTGCAAATTCAAATAGATGTTTCTCGAAGTCGGCATGAGATTTGAATGCTATACTTTGTATGCCAGTATTTGGTGGCAGGGTTACGACATGAATGTAGTTATGAATTCTTCTAAAAAAGATGTCTGACGTCATTAATTCAGTATTGGAGTGAAGTAGACTGGAGTTGCTATGGGTAACGCCAATGAGTGGCAATGACTAAAGCTATTGAAAGCAATCCGTGCTGCAAAGTACAGGACAGTGATACTATAAAATCCAAACATTGCACAAAATGCTTTTGACTCTGTTAATACCACGTTAATTTTTACTTATTTGTGGCCATTTTGGATATGACGTCGTAATCTCCCTCCTGTAGATCAGATTTTTGGTACTTGGAA
>JAAAKM020006971.1:147726471-147737968 GCA_010016025.2 Alatinidae sp. Z8VKAUB7J3 | reverse complement strand
AAAATACTGTTAGAAATATAAAAAGAACCTTAATGTATGCAATGTAATGAACAAGAACCGTCAAGTCCGTGGATAATTTCAGCCAAACTTCCAGACAGTTTGAAGAATCATACGTTGGCACTTAAAGAATACACTTAAATGAGACACTATCACCGGGGTGCTCAAGATCGCGAAAGAGAAGAGCTAGTTACTACTGAAAAGTCGCTATCTAAGGAGTGAAGCTGAGAGGTATTTCCGTCGGGGTCCAGTAGCTAGGGGAGGTTTCGGGGCAATATCCTTCAAATATTTAGAATGCCTCCCAGATTTTTTCCACTCAAGCACCCTGAAAGCTTCATCTTTTACAGTCACGTAAATACTTCAATAGTATGTCACACTTCCTGAAACTAATTTTCTTGAGAATGCTCGATGTCTAATCATCCAATTGTGACAACTGTATGGTTTGAGCGACACACCTTTATTATGCATGAGATATCCTGCGTCGGGTAAAATCTGAAAATTCCCATTAGATATGTAACTAACACCTAGAATCTGAGTAGTAAAAAATTACGTCAAAGCCCTTTGTTGAGTATGTGCCCCTTGAAGGTAAAATTTGTATGTAAGATTTGATAAAATAGTGCAGAGTATATAGTGCTCAACATAAGATATATTATTCTAACTGCAAGATATCGTGTCTGCAACGTGGTTTTGACAAATCTAGTTCAACAAGATACAAGGCGTAGAATACAAAGAAGTAACGCATGCGCATTACAATAATACAACAATATAGCGTAAACATCATACATTTTAACAAGATCTAGGCTAAGAAATGTTCGACACTCATAGTTATCACTACCCACTGACAGCCCATCTGTTAAGTAGGTATTTCTGGAGAATTTTAACAAATTTAAGCAATACTCTCTATGTATACTTTATATGTCCTAGAGCCGTGCGGTTGAATTGGGGTTCAAAGAGCATTATCTTTTATTAATTTTCGAACCCTAGTCCCTAACACCTAACCCTAGGACTCCAAATCCTTAGAAGAAGGCCATTGGAGCAGACGTTGCTTGAGAAACACAGAGTTCAAGTTTGAGATGTAATTGAGAGTGTTATTGCGTAAGGCATTACGCTTTTAAGAAAAAGGCATAATCGATTTCCAGTCTCACCACTGTTTCAAATTTGCTTCAGCAGGATAAAGGACCATCTGGAAAATATTCCTTAGTATGTTTAGGAATCTTTATCCGGGCTGTCCCACAACATGTCGCTATAGCCTACGTTTGATATGTTGCAGGACTTGATAATGTTTGGTAACTGGAAAATAAACAACAGTAAAGTGAGAGACCTTGTTCCAATCTCTCACTTCTTGGTTTTTGCCGCGGAAATTACTGGAACAGTTGCACATTCTCCTCACCGGAATTTATTTTGAAAAGCTCGTTTTCTGTTCTGTAATAAATTGTGATCAATATCTTCACCAACATGATTTAGCCTGTGAAAACAAGCTACCATTTATACGAATTCCGAAGCATATGAATTTTCAGCCATAATATGATAATCATATATGTCTTGCCGTACAAAGTGACGGTTTACCATCGGAAAGGACGTTCATCTATTCTCGATAACTTTTAAGAGTCAGTCCCTCGGTCTTTTGTTCAACACTGTTACCTGGGTTTATTTTCTTCTCAAAAGGAATTATCCTTTATTCACGACCCTTGTAACTCTGTCTAGGTTAAAGGTCTGATTGAGTGCTTTTGTGTAGTTACTTCGGAATTTCAAGAAAAACTATAATGAAATAGCGGAAAAGCCATATTCGTGCTGTTTAGGTACAACAATTTTCGAAATTTACCCTGTGCCTCAGGGAATCGCTTAGTGAGACATATTTCAAACATGTCATTTTAAAAGTTGATGGATTAGCACCTCAAACTTCAAAACATTGAACTTCACATGAAAGCACAACTGTTGACAAAAGCAGTATGGTTTACTAGTTTTGAATGGTTAGAAAACGTTAACAAGACTTAGCTCATAGAGGTATATAGGAATATTAAGTAGTAGTAGTAGTAGTAGTAGTAGTAGTAGTAGTAGTAGTAGTAGTAGTAGTAGTAGTAGTAGTAGTAGTAGGGACCTAGAAGAGAGAGCTTCCGGCTGCATCGATCATGGGCGTAATTGCAGCACAGAGCCAGCGGTGATAAGTCCCGGTGGCAACGTGAAAGAGCTTGTTCTTGTCAAGCATTCTTCCGAGAAGTTGTGGTTTATCTAGTATAGTACTCTGGAGTGCCGAATAAACGAGGGAGTCAACAATACGGTCTAAAGTTAATAAACGGGGGGTCCAAATAAATGGGGGGCTCTGAACTCCAGTCTCAATTTCGTAAAAGTTTTAAATAAGGATGACACACATGTGGACAAAAATCGTACTAATTGACCAAAGTCTTTCAAAGAACGTTTATTGAGAAACTGTGTATTGACTAACTAGCAACTGTTTCAGAGTCAAATTTTGCATGAGAAGTTATTCAAGTGTTTTCAGACATCATTTTCATTTTGAGTACTGGGAAAATTCCTAGAAATTAATAAACGGGGGGTCCTAATAAAGAGCGGGTGGTAATAAATTTCAAATGTTAATAAGCGAGGGGTACGATTATTTGGCACTCGAGAGTAGCTGATGCAAATTAAGTCTAATGGTTAATAATGGGAAAGAGTCTGGGTCTAGTCTCATGAATAATCCAGAAGCAAGACTTAATGATCCTTTATTTGTAAATTGTATCAGTACATTTTAGTTTCAGAGTATGAAGTTCAGAGTAAAGAGTTTGAATAGACGACCATTAACTGATAGAATATATTAAAATCTTAAAGAGTTTTATTCGTCATTTAATCGGAGTTTAAATAGTTATTGGGTAGAGGAAACTCGGTCCTATTCTTGAGTACAGTTGACCATTGGTTTCAAGTTCAAAATCCGTTACTTCCCAGTTTTAAGAAATGGAACAGCTCTTGAGTGGAAATTATCTTACATGTTAGTGCATGGTAATGGCGAATTTCGATTTCTTTAACTAGAAAATCATTAAAATCAGTTACTTCCCACTTTTAAAAAATAATAGTTTGCTTGTGCTACAAAACAAGAATATTGCACGAAATAGCGAAAAACATTGTGTACCTAAAAGCTTTTTTCGTCTGACAATCCTCAGAGTACTAACGTCAGAATGACCGAAATGAATTCTGTGAAACGTATACCCAACTGCATTTTTGAAAGAGCCAATGAGAATTTGGATTGCCTGAGTGGCTTGTGTTTTTGAACCAATCGGCATCCAACTAGAAAGCTATTAAGTACACAATATTTTCGTTATTTCAAGCAATAATTTTTAAGAAATAAAACAGCTCTTTGAGTGGAAATAATTTTCAACGTTGGTGCATGGCAACAACTTTCGAGTGTTATAAATAGAAAGTCATTGGTGTATGGACAATGAAAGATGTCGAGTTTCACAGAAATTCCTCTGTTGCTGAGTTTTTATCATCTCAAACAAATTTACTATTGTTACTCTTGTATGCCCATTGATTTTCCTCAGGTTTTACTAGTACGTGTTTACTGGATGGGATATAGCTTCTTTCATATCTTCCGTATTGCCATTAGATCAACATCACCTTGTAAACATGTTCAAGATGAAATCTATTTATAGAACATATCTTATTAAAAGTTCCCTAAACATCAGATACGATCGCTTTATCAGAAACTGAATGAGCACTTGCTTAACCACACAGTATTGTATAATTCCCAATTTTACCCACAAGAGTGTTATCACATGGTATATGATATCAGGCAATCTTATCTTCTCTACTATGGAAGAAATTTCTTAGTATATGCAGTACAACATCGACCCACAAATAAGGAAAGGTTGGACCGTAAGACAGAGGTAGATATATCAACAAACACGCGAAATACTTAAAGAGGGGGTCAATAGGAGAGGCTGGTGGTCAATAGGAGAGGATGGTGCTCAATAAGAGAGGATGGTGGTCAATAAGAGAGGATGGCAAATGCAGATGCAGGAAACTGGGGGCACTTAGGCACATTTCATTGAATCGCCTTCTTAGCCTTGCACTCTGATACACGTGGCGCCATAACTAAGTGCTACTGGCCACAGCTATAGAAGACAAAGTCAAAATGATCAATGCAGATAAAAGACCGCAAGATAAGAAAGATATAAGATTCTGCAAGGAAGGTCAGAGAACGTTTACTAGTGGCGGTAAAGTTATTCGCTCTCGATTCCTATCAGGCAGAGGCCAGACCTAGTCATGCGATGTGAAGAAAGAAAAACCGTGAAGATTGTGGAACTGACAGTATCATAGGAAAGCAATGTCGATGATGCATGTCTTTGCAATGGTGAGAGATATGAAAGTCTGTTGGCACTGTGTAAAGATGGATGGACAGCCTCTTGTCACACAGTAGAGGTTGGTGTAAGAGGTTTTGTTTCTAACCGAGTGCACTCCCTACTGAAGATCTTGGGTTCACTGCAAAGGAAAGGAAAAGCCTCATAAGACCATTGCAAGAAGTGGTTGAGAAAGCCAGCTTTTCTATCTTGCTAAAAAGAAGCGCTTGAACCATAAAAGTCCAGAATTTGAAGTTTGAGCACAAACGCATCTGCAAGGGGGGAAGGTGCAACATCATCGAACGGCAGAGGAGAATGGGCCGAGACTGGACGTGTTTCCTCCTGACGATGTCCAACGTCTCAAGTGAAAGAGTTTCATCCAGAAATGGAGCGGATGAGCTAAACAGCACTTAACATAGACGCACATAGAAACACATAGACACACATACATACATGGACACACATACATTCATGGACACACATACATATGTGGACACACATAGAGATACACATACACACATAGACACTCATACGTGGACAAATAAATATAGACATACACATACACACGCAGGACACACAAACATATAGACACAAACATTAAAACACATAGCAACACACATAGACACTCATAGAAACATACTGAGACACACATATTGACACACATAGACACACACACATACACACACATAGACACACACACATAGACTTACACACATATACAAACAACATGCAGTTACCTAAATACACCTTTAGGCAAATATAGAAACAGATATACACACACAGACATGGACACATATACATAGACACACATACATAGACACACATATATTGACACACATAGACAAATAGACATACACATAAACACGCACAATACACACACACACACACACATAGACACAAACATAAAAACATATAGACAGAGACATAGACACACACATTGACACACATAGACACAGGGGAAGAGAGAGACACACATTGACACATATGGACACACACACACACACATAGACACACACATAAACACTTGCACGTAAATATTTATTTGCTTCGTCTTGCAATGCTTTTTCTTTTACTCGGGCTGCTGTCTATACAACTCTCCCCGCCTCCATTCTCCTCCAACTACAGTAGTTTAAAGATATCGCCAGCCTATCAAACTACTATACCCCCGACACTGATGAAACCTCACCGATGCATCTAAATTCCTACCCACTTAATCGATGCCATCACAGGACGGATTTATCGTCTGCTCTTATCGTTTATCTTGGAAAGAGTTCCATGTCTATCTGTTGCTGAAAATTCCAGAATTCGATGTAAATGTATACGGTGGACGATATGACAGCAATCTTAATGGAAATATATTTGTTCTTATTCATGGTATCCGTGACGAGATTTAAATACTTGATGAGAAAGGCTGTAAACTCTTTCCTAATTATTTAGGAGTGGATTGAGTAAGGTGTCAAATCTATTACCCACAGTATTAAGAACTGCAGAAAGGTTGAATGACATGATAGCATCACAGAGATATCATACACTCAAGCAAGAATAAGGTTTAAAGTTTATGCTCAACACAGTAAATTTTCAATGATGTCCACCTGCAATACTCTGATTGCGAAATCCAAACTTCATAGATGTCATGAATAAACATTAATGATTAATAAAGAGTTAAAAAGAGCAATGTATTGCTTAATGTCTGACGTACCTGCAACTGTTTTGCAATCCTAGATGCCTAAATACAGGTCATCCCCATCCAAAGTACATTTTCACAAATCCCTATCCCAC
Organism: Alatinidae sp. Z8VKAUB7J3; assembly: GCA_010016025.2. NCBI lineage: Eukaryota > Metazoa > Cnidaria > Cubozoa > Carybdeida > Alatinidae > Alatinidae sp. Z8VKAUB7J3. Next base: position 147,731,864 of record JAAAKM020006971.1, on the reverse strand, counting down.
CCAAATTTGTATTAGAACTGGGTTAGCACTTTGTTACAGGCAACTCTGTCCTTGCGGCCAGCTTCCTTTTAAGGGCAAAATCAAAGTCCCAGCAAAAATTTGTAGTAAACTCTGCATTTAAACTCTGCATTTAACGGGCAGCTTTGAATTGCGAACTACGGGCAGTGATCTGTAGTCCGTGGCCCATGAAAGCACTGTGTGATACGGGCAAACAATGAAATTCTCGCCGGACCAGAAATGTCGTCAACATGACGCAACGACCGATGGACCCATGTATCGCACCCTTGTTTGAGTGACTGCAATGAGTTGCTTAAAACCTATCAATTCTGCTTAACACCTGATGTTGATTTTGTTCACAGTTGATTTTGATTTGCCAGCTTAAGCTATTTGCTTTAGAAAAGAACGATGGACATTTTGTGAAGCACTGTACCGAGGGAGTCGACCATTTAACTAGCCAGTTTGTTGAGACTCAGATGCACGCATGGCAGACAAACATCAACGATTTTTTTTATTAAAAAGTGAATAAACTTTTTGTTATCCAGCATATTTTTATTATTTTGTTATGTTTTAATATTTTGTTACGTAAATTTCCTAGTTAATTATAATATATTTCAAGTTAATTTTTATCTTTTGTTTTTATTTAAAATCAAATCACAACGATTCCTTACTGACTTTAGTCCACTATGACCAATGTATGTAATGCACAAACGCATTTGATAATAAGAGTTGAGATGAGAATCCAAAATCTCCATATTAAGGACAGCTTGTTAATAAGGGCATTTCAATCCAGTCCGACGGCTCGACGCAATTCACAGAGTTGCCCGTAATAATATCCTTACATAACTTTTGAAAAGAACACTAGAGATATAGATAATATGTCACCACAGGGGAACGAACCATTGAGACACGCCTTCGCGGTGTGTGCACTACCAACTTAGCTAGGTGACCTCTGATGTTAACACACTCTTATTCCCTAGTCACCACATTAGCTCCCACTCGTCCACCAGTGGGCATCGACACCAGCTCAGTGCAATTGGAGACCAGCCTCTCTGCGCCATGTGACTTGACCTACTGCCCTTTTACACTCATCAACGTTTTATGTTTTATAAATATTCAAATTTTACATTAAGATAAGCGTTTCGTCCTTTTCTATTTCTTTGTTCGGCAAGCGTTTGGACATATCTCTCCTCCTTTACCATTTTCCCTTGCTCTCTTCGTGCAAACGTGTTACCTTAGATTAGCTGGTGAAAACTAAACAGTTTGTTTGTGGTACAAATAAATTCACTGCACGAAATAGCGAAACATTTTGTACTGAAAAACTTTTTTCATTTGACACTTCTCGGAGTACAATCGTCAGAAGTGATCAAAATGAAACAAAGCAAACATAAAACTAACTGTTCATTTGAAAGAGCCAATCAGAATTTGGGCTGCTTAAATGGCTTGTTTTTTAAACCCATCAGTGTCGGCAAAAGCACAATGCTTTCGCTATTTTGTACTGTATTTTGGTGGAAACCGTAGAAAAACCTATTTCAACTTCCAGCAATCGCGCAGACTTTGTGATCGATGCCAGAATCCTCGTTCTCTCCCAGTCGCCACGTGTACTAGTCAACTCCCTAAAAAAGCTATAGTGTTGCCCATCCTGGGCTCTCACCCTCCCAGGGTCTCTTTGGAAACCTCTTTATCGAAGCTATCCACAAGTCAACTTCTATGGAAATGGGCTCTCTCTAACTGTTGCGAAAGTACCTTTCACTGAAGAGTATTTTGACCTTTATCCAGCAATGTATGGAAGGTGGCCGAGTGGTTAAGGCGTCTGACTAGAAATCAGATGGGATCTTCCCGCACAGGTTCGAATCCTGTCCACTGCGAAAAACTTTTTCATTTCTTTCCCTAAAATCCCATAGAAAATTAAAAATATTTTATACAGCTTATCTTTTAAGTGATTTTTATGCTTTACGTAAAGGCAGTACTACTCATACCAAATGTAATGCCAGCTGGCTCAACAGGTGACAAGAAATGAAGTGCTTGCAGTTAGTGTTCAGGTCGTCAAAAAGTAAAGTAAATGGGTAGATGTGGCCGTAGGGTTATGACGTTAGATCAAAACATGCATCGTGAGTCTGTGCACTTGAGGTACTTCGGTAATGGCAAAAGTAAGTACGCGGCACGCAACACGTAAAATCTTCACAAACATGTTTACGTTTGGAGATAAGGATTCCCTGTGTCTGCCCAACCAGCAGTTCATAATAATGCATTGCGAGCGCTTCATCGCCCATCACTGTTATGGTGGCTGAAATCCGATTCCGTGGAAATGAAGTTATATCGTGATAGCCATCGCAGATATAGTGTAATACCGCAGTAGTACCACGGTAACTATATAAATGAAGACTTGAAATACCAGAGACGTTACTAGGAGCGCCCAAAAGTATGTTACGCTATGAGAAGTTCGGAAATATTGTTGTCGAATATTCAGCATGTTATTGATTTAGTCGCTTGATGCTAAAGGAGCCTAGTGATTATTCCTGTGGCTTATGTTGGAGAAATACTCAAAGAATTTATCGAGAAGGAGTTAAGTTCGATACAGAAAAGGTTTAACTTGCTTTTTCAGTATTATGCTATTTTACATAAAGTAGCTTTGGAAAGCATCCTCGTGTACATTGTCAAAAAGGCAGTCGCGGAAGTACAGACCACACGACAGGATGGACTTACGTAAAGTTTCTGATGAGGAGAAAATTAAACTCTGTCGCAAATACTTTATCGGAGGATTTGCACTCCTCCCGTTCCTTTGGATCATAAACTTTATATGGTTTTTTCGAGACGCGTTCTTGCGAGAGAACTTTGAAGGGAGAACACGGTTAAGAAAGGACGTTATACGATCAGGAATTGGAGGCTTAATATGGATTGTTGGAACTTTAGTATGGATAATAATGTACCAGACTCGAAGAGCATCGTGGGGATACGTGGGGGATCAGTTATCGTTTTTGATACCTCTAGGGGAACCATAACTATTTACCAATTGTAGGATGTATAAGATTGACTGACATTACTAAGTATGGTTTACTAGTTGGGAGATTGGTGAGGGTATAGGAAGGGCACAATAAAGGTAAACACAAGTACACCTTGTTGAGTTTATTCATAGGCCCCAGAGGGCATAAAAATATCAAAGTTGTGATGCTTCCATTTTTGATACATTTGGTGGGCAGCATGAAAAAAGGTGATGAATTGAGATAGTTTGTTAGTATACTCATGTAGTATTATGTTCTTGCATGCTCTACCAAAGAAGTGACAAAGCAACTGCCAAGCAGAACGTGACAAAACCTAATGAACAAAGAGCAAGGAATCACATGCATATAAAGCACATAATTTTTGAATGGTACTGCTGTTACATTGTTGCAGTTCATATTTGCATCGGACTTTTACAGCAAAGTAGAAATGTAGGTTTTGTGAGTTGGGGTTTACTATTTGTGCTGTGGGATACATTGCTGATGTAAAACTGGTTCACCTTGACTGAGGTACTTTTGCAAGGATGAAATTGAGCAATAGAAATTGGATATGTATTAGGGCTTTTTTGTGTTGATATAACATTTGTTTTTGTGAATTGTGTAACAATGACTAAGTTTTCTAGCTTCGTGGGTTAAGTTCATTTGGTTTGCATCCTTAAAACATGCTAGCATTTCAAACTTGTGTTGTGTTATTAACATAATACGACAGGAAGTCAGGGTGTCAGAATAATGCTTCTATTTACATCTACAGCATAGCACCATTTAGTTTTTCATGCTTCCCAGTATGAGATTCAATATAAAGTAATTTATGGTTTCATAGCATCTCACAAAACATTGCATTCTGTTGTAACTTTAAGCCCCAAAACTGAGCAACTATTGAGTATAGCATGACAGGAATGATCTATATATACATAATCAGCTTCCTAACAAAATAGTACTTTCATACCCAAGTAATCACAACCCAACCAACCATTTCAAGCCCAGCCAGAAACTCTTGGCCTATGTTCCTACTCATAAGATACCTTTTCCATATATTGATTGGGAGCTTGTGGGCATGTTTCCATGTATTCATAGCCTCCTTATATGCTTTCTGGTAGCAGTAATACTTTAGTGCGATTGCCTGCTTCATACCCCCATGTGAGACTGTAAGTGGCAACATAATGTGGCATGGCATACATGGCATAGACCATTACTCTGTTACTCTTGCTTAGTAAGCATCCCTGGATGCTTACTTATTTTTGGAAATCCCTCCCCCCTGGACCTTATTTGGACCCCCCACTTATTAATTTTGGCAAATTCAGTTTCATACAAATGAAATTTATGTCAGCAAAACCTATCTATTCTATGTATTTTCACTGATTCCGTTTGTTTGAGCCGGTGCTATCTGCTCATGGAACAGTAGTTAACAGATACATCAAGCATTCAGCATTTAAGATTGAAATTGCAACATTGTTTCACATTGAAGATGTCTACCATCATTGCAAACAGGCAATTTGAGAGCATTTGGTATTTCTCCTCCCCACCCCCCTTATTAAATTTCTAAACTTCCCCTCCTCCTTATTAGGCACCCAAGAGTAATGCATTTGCTGAAATGTTATCTTGGTTGATGATATGCACCATTAAAGGGAATATCATTATTAGCCTATTTTGACATATTTTTATTGTTTCTACTGTAAACTGGCATCACAGATAGTGTAGAGAGGGAGCACAATTATAGTTTTGATGATACACTCTTTGTCATGGTTCTTGGAAGATTGAAGTTGCATAATCTCAGCACCAACAGACCTTGAATTTGAAATTCTGGAATAAAAATCTCAAAAATTTGCTTTCCTAGAACAAGTTTCAATCCGTCAAAACTTATTTTTTATCTTCATATTTTTTTATCTTCATCATATCACTTTTTGAAAATGCTTGAAACAAGAGAAATTCGTAAAAGTTGCATAGAGCTGAGCAGAATGCATCCACCATAAAACTGCCACAAAATTGCACTTTTGCATTGAAATATTGTGTGTAAAATTTTCCTAAGGTCAATAAGAGAGGTTCATCCAGGTGTAGAGAGGTTCATCCAGGACTATAGAGTAAATGTTCTTTCGTGGTATTCTATTTTAAGCAATCTACGAGAGCTTACATGAGAACATAAAATAAATTTAACAAACAATATAATAAAATTTGTGCCCTTTGTCCTGGAGTAGTTTCAGTAATACAATTTTCAATACATGTGTTTGTGAGAGGGCTTCTTTTTTCAAATCAGCAACTGTTAACATCAAATTTACACGTGAAGAAATGATTATAACCATTCATAAGTATATAGGTTGAAAAGTTATATTCAGGACTTTCATTAGTGTGTAGCATATTTTGAGCCATTGAAAGCTGAACTTGATGACTGCATGAGGAAAC
>JAAAKM020006971.1:147711028-147726371 GCA_010016025.2 Alatinidae sp. Z8VKAUB7J3 | reverse complement strand
CCAAAACTGACATGTTTAAGATCTGCATTTACAAACAAAAACATATAAAAAACATTGTTTGTTGCATCATAATGCAGGAAAGAATTAAGCTTCTACGCTTCTGTCTTTAAGCAATTTACTAAGTGTGTAGATAAGTGTATGTTTGTTTGCATATGAAGCCATGAATTGTTTCCATCTTATCTGTTACCAAATTGCCAGTTGGTTTTTACCTCTGGTATTCTCATGCTAGCAATTTTCACATCTTTGCCCACAGCACTGCCATGTGTCATATCAGCCCTTTCTTGCCAGGGCCATCGACCGTCTTGAGTCCATCCATTTACAAATTTGATCACTCCAAACCAAGACAATTTTCTCATTTTTAGTGCCCAGAGACCCCTAATCTATCATCCTACATAATCATTTGTCTACATAAAATATTTGTTAGCATTTTTTAGAAATGTGAAAAGTGATTAAAAGATTGTTGTCTCCAATTTTTAGCTGCCACTTTTCTAATGCATTGAGTAAAAATGCACAGGACAGTTGGAATGTACATTGATGATGATGTTTTGCCCTATGCATTCCACCTTCGTAGGGGCTGCGACAGATTGATTCTTGGCCATTCGGCAAGGAGTGGATGTAGTATCTGTTCTCATTGATGACAGATGCTCTTCATAATCCACAAGAGGCGGTCCTACTGGGCAGTTCTGCCGTATGGCTTTCTTCTCTCCCAGGTAGCCAAAATTGAGGGGTGCCCTTGGAGGCCCCAGCTGTCCTTTATTATTTATTAGTTAGCCTGTTTGGTGGTTTTTCTGTTTATTTAGGGTAATTTCAATGTCCGGCCCACTGCTCATCAGGGTTCATTGATCGTGAAACTGCTAGGACAGCTCCCACATGAATGGGACTTTTGCTGAAGCACAGCCCACTTTGAAACCAGATGCTCTTCATGGTGTCACCCATGCTCCTTTCGGAATATGCATGCATAAATATACCTTCAGTAGACTTATGAAGGCTGCAACATTTAGTGAGGGCTTATTTTTTTTGTGATCACTGTTAAGGGTGCAGCAATGTAATGTGGGGAGGCCATTAATCTGCTCTTTTATGCAAATATTGGGTAGTTGTAATAGAAAGTGAGGTGGATATGCCATCTACCGTTACATGGCATTTGTGGTGTTGAGACTTGAGGTAGTTGGAATGGAAGACCCAGTTGTATGTGCCCATGCTTTCACCAAGGAAATCTGTAAGCAGGGTTTGTGGAGGGTATCAAAATGTTGCGAGTGGGGGAAATGTTTTTATATTTTCAAATCTTTGCTTTTGCAAAAGTACCTTTGTGGGAATTAGGGTAAGTGGCACCTAATGTCCTCATGTCCTTACTTTCTTTGCCTGTCGTTATCTACTTCTGTTGGCAAAAGGTTATGAAATTTGCTTAATTCTATAGATACATGCCAGGGATATCTAATGATTAGAGTGTTTAGAGGGAGTGAAAATGAAATGAAAATTGAAACAGGCAACTCTGTCCCTGCGGCCAGCTTCCTTTTAAGGGCAGCGTTGAAATGCGGGCGCAAAATCAAAGTCCCAGCAAAAATTTGTAGTAAACTCTGCATTTAACGGGCAGCTTTGAATTGCGAACTACGGGCAGTGATCGGTAGTCCGTGGCCCATGAAAACTTTGTGGTACGGGCAAACAATGACATTCTTGAAGGACTAGAAGTATCATCAACATGACGCAACGACCGATGGACCCGTGTATCGCACCCTTGTTAGAGTAACTGCAATGAGTTGCTTAAAACCTATCAATTCTGCTTATCACCTGATGTCGATTTGATTCACACTTGATTTTGACTTGCCAGCTTAAGCTGTTTGCTTCAGAAAAGAATGATGGACATTTTTTGAAGCACTGTACCGAGGGAGTCGACCATTTAACCAGCCGTTTTGTCGACACTCAGATGCACGCATGGCGGACAAACATCAACGATTTTTTTGTTATAAAGTGAATTAATTTTTTGTTATCCAGCATATTTACATTATTTTGTTATGTTTTAGTACTTTGTTATGTAAATTTCCTAGTTAATTATGATATATTTTAAGTTAATTTTTATGTTTTGTCCTTTATTTAAAATCTAATCTAATCTAATCATTCCTTACTGACTTTAGTCCACCATGACCAAAATTACATATAATACACAAACGCATTTATCTATTTTGTTATAGTGAATTAAAAAGGTGAATATCAATCCATCCCACGGTGCCAGTATTCTTGTATCTTCAACATCATCTTTATTACTCGTGTACTTTTTTCTTTAGATTTTACCTATTTTTCATTTTTGGCAAATTTAAGGCAGGGTCAATCAGTTTGCTGATAGTTTTATCTGATTTAATTTTTTTATGAACTCTCCTCCAGATGTCGTTCCAGAACATGCATGGTTTGCTATACTTTTGAGGAACTCGCTAAATGATATTTTGATGTAAATATCAAAAAATATTCTAAGGACTAATGGATTGTTGTCTTTATTCCATTTTGACCACCCCTTTCATCTTTTAAAACCATCCATATTATCTCAGTTATACATATACTTCATAACGCTCCAAAAGTACTAATAGATAGGAGATTGTGAGGAAACTCATATTAGTGGGTTTTGATACTCAGCAATTCACACTTCCAATATTTTCAACAGCACCTTAGAAATTGAAATATTCCAAGAGGAGTATTTCGCAAAAATTTTAGGCGGTCCAACACATGTTACATGCTTTCAATAAAAATCATAAACTAGTTCCAGCCTATCTAGAAAACATCCTGCCGGATTAAAAATTCACTTTTTAGGCTCCAAAGTCCTAGCGCTACCAAATGTTAAAACTTTCTGCTAATGGCTAAAGTTTAAAGAAAGTATATTGGAGACTCAAGACCCTATTGTAAAATTGGCTACGACCCTGCTTAACAAAACCAGTCAAAATCTGGCTTAACGGATAAAAGAGGTTGTCGATCCCTGTTCTATAACCAATAGGTACTGGTTGATGTTTACTGTATCTATCTTGCTACCCGAAGTTGTGGTTAGATCACTTTGACAGTGATGCACGCAACCTGCCTTTTAAGACTCAATCAGGTATGCATTCTTCATGACCACAAGTCACAGGTCACAAGTCACTAGCCACTAGTCACTAGCCATAAGTCCAAGTAACTGTACTTACAATTGTCTTGTTTTATTTTCCGTCATTGGTGGTGACGCTCCCCTCGTGTGATATTGAGGAGATGTGGCTTCGTGGACTTAGACGCTGGACACAAAACTTGTGTAATCGTAGGTCAAGGATTCAAATCCGCTGGGCACCTTGACTGCGCATTGCGAATTCACCCTTTCGGTTAATGGTCAATGAAGTGGCTCCGTGTGTTTCAGGCTGATGATTGAGATGCCCGGTAACAGCAGCTTGAAAGCAAGTAATCTGTATTCTTGAGTGGTAGTCAGCCTTAATATGTACTGAATCCTTAAAACAAAAATGTCACATCTGGTAACCAGACCTTCCTCAGGGTGGCAGTCGTGGAATTGCTCTTTTGTACGAATTTTCATAAGCAATTAATGTGAGATTTTTGAGTCTCTCAATTAAAGACCTCCAGTAAGCACTGGGCCCCTGAGACTCTCAATTAAAGACTTCCAATATGCAGTGAGCCCTTGAGACTCTCAATTAAAGACCTCCAATAGGCAGCGGACCGCCGAGTCTATCAATTAAAGACTTCCAATAGGCAGTGGCTCCACGAGTCCATCAATTGAAGACTTCCAATAGGCAGTGAGCCCCTGAGACTCTCAATGAAAGACCTCCAATAAACAGTGGCCGCCGAGTCTATCAATTAAAGACTTCTAATAGGCAGTGAGCCCCTGAGACTCTCAATTAAAGGCCTCCAATAAGCAGTGGGCCGCCGATTCTATCAATTAAAGACTTCCAATAGGCAGTGGGCCCCTGAGACTCTCAGTTAAAGACCTCCAATAGTCAATTGGTCCGATAATGACACAGTTGAAACACAAAACACGGTAGCTATTAAGTCTAGAGTAATTGAAGCATGTAGATGTGATCCTATTAATTTGGGATACAAGGCAGAAATAGCTTGATCGCTTTCTACAGCGAAGGGAACCAATACTACACTCAATCTTTGCCAGAAGGCGGAGAAGCGACGTTTGTTTATGTTCTCTAGTCTTTCGTTTTGGTAATGTTGGTGACACTTTAGATCGACGTTACAGAATCAACTTACAAGCATGCAATCCACGACCGAAATAATAATGCCCTGAAGATGCCTGAACGTACTGGTGTCTCTTACCTAAATGACAAATAGCATAAAACTGGTAATACATATCGTACGATCCCTGGTCATGAACTTGAAGTAGTTGCAAAAATGGAATGGCTTAGCAAAACTGTAGGCTCCTGATCTGCAAGCGAATTCTAATGATATATTCTTCTCAAGTTTCCTGCCCAAACCTTGTTCAAAACACTTCCCCTTTCTGCATTGCGAAAATGATCCTTTCGCAGTACATTCCACCAGATATTTCTTTATTAATTCATAGTTTTCAAATTATTTTTAAATTTCTGGCATATTCACTTAGCATGATGTAACGCAGTCATGTCAAAGTATGTCGCGGGACATTCCTAACAATTGAACAATGTCATACTTCGCTTTCGCAAGCTTAATTGCCGTTCGCTCTAGTTCTCTTAACTTTATACGGCCGTTGGAGAGTTTTCTCTTGCTGTTCTCACGTCATGTCATTTTGTTGAGAAAACTCTTCATCGGACGTATAACGTTAAAGGTTTGATGGTTCCCCCACATAAATAGGTAAGGGGGATGTGTCCCTTCTGTCCCTCATCAATCTACACCTACGATCACACATGTGATGCAATGCTCTCTTTATCAAGTTTTACCCTAAAATGTATCGCCTTGCGCTCCTCCGTTACGTTTGCAACAAGATATGTCATTCCTAAGGAGGGGCTGATTGGGATGGACTATGACATGTTGAGAATACAAACATAACCTGATATCACATTCAAACAAACTTTATAAAGAAAGAGACAGAAATACAGCAAGAGAAAACTACTGTTGTGAATTATGATTTTTGCAAAACTACCTATCTAGCATAAGGTATTTTATCAATAAAATCTAATTCCAACATGTTTTAAAATATACCGACCTCCTGAAATGTGGAATCTACGAACATATATCAATATGAAAACTATGAAAATCAGCTCATTTCAAGATGTATCGACTTAATTCGCTAATACTCTATAATTCTAATTAAAACGTATGCCTACTTCATATGCATTACAAAGCAGTAGAAAATCAGTAACCATATACCATTCAAAACTTATTCGAAACTTATTCAAGTCTGTTGTTGTACCTGTCCTCACATATGGTTCATCTACCTGGACACTTAACAAAAAGTTAGAGATATCATTGGACGGCACCTACACCTGCCTCCTTCGCGCAGCTCTAAATATTAGCTGGAAGAGACGTTTGATGAATAAAAGTCTTTATGGACACCTCTCACCAGTCTCGACTGTTATTTGAGAAGGGAGGCTAGAACTTGCCGGTCATCTATGGAGAAGCAAGAATGAACTCACCAGCGACTTTTTTGCCGACCAAAACATGGTAAACGATCCATTAGAAGACCTCAAAGGATTTATAAAAATCAGTTAGTAGATGATACTGAACTGCATCGGGAGGACATTCCCAGACTGATGGAGGATCGCCAGGGTTGGAGGGAGCTTGTCAAGCGAGTCCGAGAAAACTCGACCTAATGATACTGTACCATAAATATCTGGGGTCGAAACAATGGCCGGTGATTAGTGAAATGCGACGGCAGTTAAAGCTGATCGATGGAGGAATTTGAAAGTTTGGAGGAAAGCAGATGTAACTATGGGAGCCGAAATTTGCGTGGAAAAAATTTAAAGCATTTGTTGCTGGCAAGACGGTGGGGCTTTTTATGACTTTTGAGAGCTAGGAAGCGGCTGTTTTGAACCCTTGGAAACCCAAATTATCAAACACTTTCAGCAGGCCTTTTGGAATTATTGATTTCAGTCGCAGTGTCGAATGCCTCGACAAAGGGTTTAAAAATTTACCAACACATATATGCTAGGATGTGTCAATTTTTGTGCTAAAATCCCTTTCCTCTGATGATTTGAAGGATGAAATCGACAATCGTCCGAGAACAGGCAAGGGGGGAAGCGATTGTATTAAAAGTCTAGATAAAAATCTAAAGGTATTAGGTATCAGAGGGTATCAGATTTTTGATCAGATGTGAGGGTAATTCAAAGGCCTTGTCTACATGGCACCGCTTACATTAATTCGGAATTTTAATTGAAAGAAAGCGAACAGTAAACCATTTACCGTTTCGTACTAGTTCTAACCCACTGCTGGGTCTATTTTCCTAATGATTAACAACAACGGGCGTATTAACTAATAAATGAGATGATAATTACAATTACTGTTAGATGATTTATGATAATATATATGGTATACAGCCCAATAAACGAAAAGCAATACGATGTAAGAAACAGCACCATGTTACAGCACCGTTTGGTGACGGATGGATCTTTGAGAATTGGCATGGTTTCCACATGCATCAAAACAAGGCAAATTTTAAAGCTACCAGTGTACACCACTTACATAAATAAATAATGGTCCTATCTGATTAACAACAAAAATGACAGTACGAATGTGAAGTGGTAAACAAGCGTTGATATATCAGAAATGGAATATACTTGCAAATCAAATTTGCAAGGTGTAGTAATCTTGCAAAGAGAACTAGAGAAAAATGGAAGCCACATCACCAACGGGATTCGAATCCGTGACCCCACGCCCTGCCCTAAAAATTGTTCTTGGTAAACTCCAATGTTCACATACACTATATCCCTTGTCACCATCCGTATCATCCCCTGGTTGACATTGAGATCCAGCTCTACTTAATTTGGAAAACAGCCTCTCTGCGCCATGTCACTGAATCATGGAAGAACGTCCATCCGGACCAAAAATCGGTTCAAAGCCCAGTGAAAGTTGCAAAATTATTTTGGAGGAGTGAAAAAGATTTGAAATCATCAATCTTGACAAGTTATCTATATCTCATGATATCTCTGATGCTTAGCGAAAACATTGGAACACAAAGTTAACGGCCTCTACACGCGTACACTTCGATACGTTCAAAACATTAGATGGAAGCAACACATCACAAATCACCAACAAAGAATTATGTGGAAGCCCCCAAACTCACAGTTACTATTACAGCCCGACGACTACCCCTTGTAGGACACTATTTCGGAAGCGCAGAACCTGCTGCACTCACTATCTTGTCCAACCACACAATGGCTATGGAAAAACCAGCCGTCAAGCACTGAACTACGCACCTCTTCTCCAGAAAGATATAGGCCTTCCAGCAACAGTGCCGTAACCAGACTATCTCTGTAGGGGATGCTTATTACCTATGAGCATATTTTAGAGCATGCTTCATAAATTTAAGGCGTACGGGCCAGCCTGTTCACCAATTAACGTAATTTTTGTGTAACTCCTTTTGGAAAATCGGTGAACCTTTTTAAAAAGCGGGACAGGGGCACTCGTAGAAACCAGGTGTCTGTACTTAACTGCATTTCAAAATTTTCAAATTAGGTGTGCAGCTTTGTATCTTGGAAAAGATATATGGAGCAGGGTATTCAACAAGTCTTAGAAATGTTCTGACACATTTTAAAACTCTAGGACAGACGACCATAAACTAGGGGATGCTATTTTACCTTGAAGTCCACTTCTAGAGGATGCTAGGCCTACCAAGCATCCCCCTGGCTACGATACTGAGAAGGACAAGAATATTGATAACAATCTCATAAGAAATATTTAAAAAGGGAAACGGCAAAAAATGATATCGACCTATATCTTACAACAGTTTTCTTCGTCTCTTTCTAAAAATTCCTATTTTACCCGTTCACCACGATCATCAATGATAGATCAGATTCTATAAATGGTACTTCTAAGAGATCCTCTCACGACTTCCTTTTGTTAATGGTTACTAAACTTTATTACTAAATAACTTTATTAGCTAAGCCTTAGAGGTGTAAATGTGCCAAAATGTTTTGATATGCATGATAATATTTGAGTTGGCTGCGCCCATACAATATTTGAAGAATTTGACAGCATTTCTCACCATTTAATGTCTTTCTTTCCTATTTTTTACGTAATTTGGGGGAATTTTCAGTCCTTTTAGGGGTATGTGACGTAACTGATGAGCCCCCAAGTGAGGGTTTAACAAATCTGATCCCTCCATTTCATTCGTCGCGCAGATAAACTAAGTCATGCAATATTTGAAGCATTTGACAGCATTTCTTGCCCTTTTATGCCGTTTGTATGTGCCTTAAGGCATTATATAGTAATTTTTAGGCGTTTGTGACGTCGGCGCCGCTTTGATGCCGCCAGCGGCACTTCCTGTTACCAAACTTTTTTTTATTTGAAAGGCTAACTCAGATTTTGCAAAAGAAAGTAGCAAATAATAACATTCGGTTCAAACAGTATCTGAATTTAAAAGTTGGCCTCAGATAATTTTCCCCAGCTTTTAACTTTGTCCGTCCGGGGATTTTAGTAGTCTGTGCTTCTTTCCCTTGCACACTTACCAAACACTGATGTGGACCCAACTGCTAAACACCTTCCTGTAGGTTATACTTTGTCATTCTCTGTCACATCTGCGCTCTATTTTACCTACGAGTATTAGGCTTTCTAAGCCATATTCCCTGATGATATTCCCTAAGAATGCCAGTTGTCGCCTTCGTATGCTTTTGATAAAATTTCTCTCCATCTGCGCCTTCACGAATACGTCATTATTTTTAGTGTGTTCAGTCAAGTTTATCTTTAGAACAGCTACATTCCAAAGCATTCAGACGTGCCTTCATCCAGGGAGTTACTGTCAAGCATTAACAATCGTACATTATTATTGGGAGAACAAAAAGTTGACCAGCATTTTTCTATTACTAAAGCTCATTTTGGTGTTGGTAACGAGGCCTTGAAGTCCAATAACTGCTTCATTTGTCGTATCCAAATCCCTGCTTTAGTTTCAACATGAATTTTAACATTAGCTTTCCAAGTTATATTACAATAACGATCGTAAATGATTACGATTTAAATTGTTTCAGTGTCTTACTCCTACTTTGACTTCTATTAGCAAAAATGGGCAAAATGAAACTAGATTTATTACAGAAAAACACTAGCTGTTACATGACTCAATATTGTTTTCCACGGGCTCCGAAAGGCCACGTTGTAATAAGAATGAAGGTTACGTTTGCCTGGACTTGACTTATCAGCGGAATCCATCAAGGATCCTTGCACACTTCATGTCTAAATAACTTTTCTAGCTTGCGTTTAAGAGGCAATAAATTTTGTTAACGGCTTTGGTATTACGTAAACTATTTGCCATATTTCCTAGTCAATTTAAGCGTAAAACAACTATTTTCTAGAACATAGAAGGAATCTGTATAACGTTTGAGGCCACACTTCTCTCACCGCCAAGCAGATGCTACTATGAAAGAGATCCAAGCCGTAGGGAGAAACGCAGTAATTGAATTCGATTCAGGAAAATTGAGTCGATGTCAGAAAAGTTGGTGCCTTGTACTAAGTGAGAGGGGGCGATGCGCAAAGAAATTATCGATAGGAAGGCCCCAAAGCGGTGCGCATTAACTCCTTATGACCCGGTGAAACCTTTGGTTTCCTGTCTTACTGCAGTTGCACTAGCTGAGTTCAACTTCATTAATTACTTAAGTACATGTCTCCTTTTTCTTCCTCTTGCGATATAGGTAGCATTATTCATGATTCCCTTGGTGGTAATGATCGACAGTTGAATTTTTCCTTTGACTTTGCGTTTCAGGGGCAGCTGGTCTGCAGTGTCGATTTTGCTTTAGTCACCAGTCAGAACATCACTGCATAAGCAATTCAAGAGTGATTGATTGTGGTACTGAGACTGATTTTGTTTGTGTAAGCTTCTTCACAAGAGTTGGACTGAGAAGAACGTGGACAAAAATGTGTGCATCCAACACGTATTGCCAACATGATACGGCGTGTGAAGATAATGTAGCAGAATGCAATGTAAGTGGCTTGTTTATGTTAATTTCACTTTGTTTACCTACATGGATGCCATGTAACAAGGTGACATGAATGGCGAATACATTCACTACGCCAAGTGTTCCGAGATTGTGCGAAATATTGGCAATTGGGCGACTTTTAAACTGAAGCGGCGTCAAAAGTATATTTTTGCCGACTTGCGAGAAAGCAGAAACAGTTTTCTTAGAACAACAACTCCTGTCCCTCAGCTTTAGATAAAGGTTCATCATTTTAATTACATTCAATCAACGTTCTCACAAAGTTATCAACCAGTGCGTCCATTTTGAGCGACCTCTTGGCGCCTCGTTTTGCTGTTTGGGCGACGAGATGCGCAAAAAATCTGGCAGGACTGACTTTACCCCTATTCTTAAAAGCTTTACAAACACCTTTTATCCATGGGCTTTTAAGTGTTATCGCACTATTTCAAAAACATTTTACCAAGTACTTTTTCTTGTGGCGTAGAAACCGAAGGATAAAGTTAAACAGGAAACAAAAGAGGAAAAATGAGGTCCATGCTAAACCTTCATTTTCAAAAGATGAAAAATCTTCAATAAAAGATTGAATGGAATAAAAGAAACAACGTTTGCTTATCTTTCAACCTTACCTTCTGTCATATTTGACTTAGGGTTGAACCAGATATTTTACGAACCAGAGGTTAAATTTCTCAGATTGAACTATCTGCAATGTTTCAAGTCAACTCTTGACAACCATGATGTCAGTAACCAGGTAAAGTGAAAGATAGCAACACGATTTTGGTGTTTCAGTAACATGAAGCATTGAAAGCAAAGATTCTTCAACGAATTCATTGTATGATCGCCGAATCAACTTCGCACTTGCTATATAAGATAGGGCACATATTAAGTCATCGAAAGCAGTAATGGCTTTATATGTATGTATAGTTTTTTGTATAACTTCGAATGAAATCCGTGATAAAAATTTTAACCCAAGTCATGTTGTTATCTCTCGGCAATTCTATTTAAATCGTTGGAGTGTTTGTTTAGAGCATTAAGGTATGTTACTTGGGATTTCATTTCTAGTAGTGCTTTACAATAGAAGGCGGTACAAGGCTCGGCTGCTAGGAGTAGCACCTTTGTGACAACCCACTCTCTGACTTCTATGACGACCCGATCTGTTAAGCCTCAAATACTCCAAACTTGTAATCTTGTTTCATAGCTTTGTTTGTTTTTCCCGCAGGTCACTTGCTGTGCAACTGAGAATTGCAATTCACAGACTGGCTCTGGCACACAGTTACAACTTGCCCCCTTCTACAGTCTATCTGCGTTAGTGGCGTATATGTTACTGTAGACAAGGACCTTCACAGCTAGCACATATAAGTAATATTCAATGACCTTAATTGTATTTAACACACTTACGATGTGTATAAATTGTATATATGATATCATGACGCCATTATGGAATATTAGAAATGGCGCAAATTTGTTTACAAGGTTGATATACAGCATTTGGTTTTCTACTTCAGGTACTTTGGATCCATAAATTAACTTTATGACTCCTTGTGAACTGCAGACTTGTAAGAAATGTCAACGGTATCAAGGTTTAAAAGGAAAACATTGTACTTTGGATTAATAAGCTATTGGTGTTCTTACAGGAGTTCCCAGGACCAACTACAGCTAGGTACGTGTGGAAGACCAGATGTTGACGGCGGTAAGGAGTTGGCTGAGGGATTCTAGAATTCAAATAGCTTGTCCCGTAAAGTCTTACAGTCCAGCACCGTCATAGTCATACCCACGTGCAAACGGCAACTTGTCGGCCAAACTAGAGCCAATTCCTTCTGTCGTCAAACTATTTAGTTCTGAAAAGCTTCAAATTTCCTCAAACCTCCACCATGATAGAAAGGATTGGTAGTGACGTTGTACGGTGAAAGCAGTGTTGTTGTTTTTTGCATACCTGATATGTACGTGCACTTTATACAGAACGAGCAAAGAGAGTATCTTTAAAGTACGTAATGAGAATTGTTTTGATGTGAATACTGTAGCGGGTATGTGTGTGTGTATGTGTGTATGTGTTTGTGTATGTAGATAGGGCCGTAGGGACGACTAGGGGTATTTTACATGCATTTTAGTTTATAGAAGGGTCATATTGGGCAGGCTGTATCTTTTAAAGATACGACATTGTAAGTATGAGCACCGCGGGTGCATTTTGTTTTAACTTGTTAATTATTTGCAACTATTAAACAAGGATGAGATCAGGTCTAAAGCTGCTGGTGTATCGTTAAATTGTAACTGTTTTATGGATGGGAAGCTTTGTATACAAGGCTCAGAATTTAAGAAACAATTTGAAGTATATGTGTTTAGTCCTCAACATAGACCGGAAAAAGTGAACGTTATTTGTACGTCCCGTTTATTTCATTGCATTGGGACCATAGAGGTAGCTATAACGTCGTTTTGGGGCTGGCGCTGTAAGTGGTGATGTAACGTCTCTTTTGACCATTCGTTACAGTTCCATGTTTTGGCTTCTAATTTGATCATGACAGCATTCATCAAGTTATGATAAGGTAACCATTCTGCCCTTTTCCCATCACAAAAGGACTAAATTTGGAGTTGAAGCTATAAAGACAAACAGAAGAACCCTATGCAATTATCGTAATGATTTAACCTGCCTCCGTTCTCCGTACATAGTGAAGACTATGCATGGAAGAAAGGGAAACGTATTCGCGTAAACGCCGTCTTTGCATTGTCTCAGACTAGAGATCATCATGATTTGTTTTTTTCCCTTGCACTCTTCTTGATATAGATGCTTATGATTGTTATGTTACATGTGTATGAACTTATATCAATGAAAGACGAACCAACTTGGTGGCTAAGCTTCTGTTAAATATTGAGACCTCTCACTCGGCATAAGATGGAGAAAATCGTAAAATTTCAATTTGTAGCATAAAAAAGGCTGAATTTAGCAGAAAGGTAACATCAAGAAACAGAATATCACACATTTTCTGGTACGGGCACTCAGCAAAATCCCACTGTTTAAAGATCACCTTAGAAGCATTTTGTGAAATTTAGTCATAATCAGAGTCAGTTTACTACCTATTGCCCATGAACGGTGTCAATGTTGAACCGCAATACTTTGAAGAGTAGACTTGATTAATGATGCTCTAGTGACATCTTAGAAAGAACTCTTCTGATCATAAATTAGCATATTAAGATAAGCACTGCATAAAACAGCATATAAATAATAATAATAATAATAATAATAATAATAACGATATACAGGAGCTTTCCAAATTACATTAGCTCTTCATCTCCCTTAAAGAATAACTGTAGATGGAAAAAAAAAAAAAAAAGAAGAAAGAAAAAGTGACAAGCCTAGGCAACCAAACTATAATTATAAATGCTTTTTGAATAGGCTTATTGTGAAGTAAAAGCTAATTGTGGTATGGGATACCTGAGAATTTATTTACAATCTGGCAATAAATATGAAGTAATTAAACGCCGACCAGCCTCTATTAATGGATCATCCTACCCGTTGCCTCTTCTGTTTTTTTCTAAAGAGTAGTTCGCTCATCAGAGAGCACCCTACGATCAGGTGTGAAAATGACGCAAGCAACAGCTATATGCTGAAGTGTGATTTCAAACCACTGACCCAGAAGTGCTGTATTCCCGGGACCATAGTGGTTTTTGTTGCATGCCAACGTGTACAAGTAATGCCACAAGCATGCATTAGTACACTTAAAAGATAGTTAGAAATGTTATTTTTTTGCAAATGTTATTTTGAAGTGGGAAAATGAGCAAAGCATCGAGCAACTTGTAAATAAGCATTTTTTATTTGTAAAGTGGTTATGGTCAAAGTAGGTTAAATTGGTGATATTAACCATGATGATGGTGAGCTGGAGGAGCAGCGCTCGGCTGATGGTGTGCAGCCTGATGCCACGGTCTATGATCTGACGCTGGGCTATGCGCGCCGGTTGCCTAACAAGAACATCCTGCGTGTTTCGCTGGCGTCGCGCTGGAACAAGGCCTCGATCCCGACCTATGCCTATGACGATTACCGGCTCACGGTCGGCTACGAGTTTGCGAAACCCATCCTCGGCACGCGACTGGCCGCGAGCATCGGAGTTGGGCGGAAAAGCTACGATGTGTTCTCGCTGTCGCTGAACGGTCGTCGTGACAATTACGTGCGCGCGAGCCTGTCTGCTGCGTTCGAGAACGTCTCTTACTATGGCTTCTCACCCAGCCTCACACTCACCGCGACCCGCACGGACTCCAACGTAACCCGCTTCACGACACGCTCCCTGCAAGCGCGGCTGGGTGTTCAGTCGAATTTCTGAGATATGATTGGGCTTTCGCTTACGCTCTGGCGGCCGCCGTTGCGCGGAGGGTGCCAATTGTGGCGATGATCGAGGCGAGGGCGTAGAGGGTGATGCCAGCCAGCGTTTGGGGGGCGAATTGCACGCGGGCCTCGAGCATTTGCAGGGCGAAGATCACGAACGGGCCCAGAGCGGTCAGGATGCTGATCGTCAGGGTCGAGATCATCGAGACCGCCTTTTGCAGGAAATAGAGCGGGGGCAGGGTCACCAGCACGCCGAGCGAAACGAAGAAAGCGATCTCGGAAAGGCTGTGCGATTGTTTGTGGTCTAGACCGAACGCGGCGAGGGTTCCGGCGGCGATGACGTAGAGCGGCAGGCGCAGGCCAAGCACGGCGAAGGAGCCGACACCGGCCAGATCGAGACGTTTGGAATAGACGACAATCAGCGTGAAGAACGTGCCATCGGCCACAGCGCAAAGCACGCCGACAAGGGCGACGGTTCGGTCGCCGCGCACGAAGCCTGCATCGCCGCGGATGGTGATGAGCGCCAGGAATATGACACTGATCAGCAGGAGCGCGATCCCGATAGCCTCGATGCGGTTGCGTATGCCATCGCCCTCGGGCACGCCGAACCGGGACAACAGATAGGCGACGATGGGCATGACGCCCCCCGAGATCGTGTAGGTGATCGCGGGTTCGATGAGCTGGATCGACATCAGGAAGCAGCCGAAGGTCATCACCGCACAAAGGTTGATGGAGAGCAGTGGCCGCGGATTTGCCAGCGCGATGCGAATGGCGTCTTTATTGGTGAGCGCGGTCCAGCCGACACAAATGAGCATGGTGATGCCGAAGACGAGAGCACCGAAGAGAAAGATGCTCATCTGTTGGAACAGGCCGCCGAAATAGACCGTCTGGATGGCCTCAAGCAGGATGAACAAAAGCGCCAGAATGATGCCGAGTGTGGCTCTGTGCATTGGCGTCTTGTCCCCCGTTTAGATCGTCG
>JAAAKM020006971.1:147669853-147692129 GCA_010016025.2 Alatinidae sp. Z8VKAUB7J3 | reverse complement strand
CTTAATTTCGCCAGTAAACACAATCAAAACTCCCGTCCTCTTCACAATGTACAAGACTATCTTCAAGTTCAGAGCTGGTATAAAATGATGTCTTATAAATAATCGTTCGTCTTGTAACCCATTATGAAGCTTTTAATGTCATCGCATCCTCTTACAACAATTGATAACGTAGTTGTGAAATCCAAAATGACTCAAAAATCGTATAGCAATCATATGCAGTAAATATTACAAAATCAAGATGAAAAAATTGACAAGACGAAAGTTCGAAAGTCTGTAACCAAGCTACAAATACCCAATAAATGTAACAAGAAAATCTCTCACTGCAGCACACCGTAATAAGAAAACGTCCTTTGACCTCACTTAAATATCGTAGTCCTGTGGTAAACAAATGGACGATTTGTTTCGCACTGCTATGACTACCACTTTTAACGGACCCCTAATTTATGAAAACGAACCCAGTAATGAAAATGCTTACCACACCTTTACAAAATACCAACTAAGGATTACTAACGACGCAAAACCACATCACTGTAGTCAAAAATTACTTAATATTGTGGGTCCTACATGCACTTATATATATTTTGATTCTACCTGCTTATCCCTGGTTATGCCTCATAATACAAATATGATGGGTCTAATATTTACTTGTCGTTAAATCTTAAGAATCTAACATCTACGCAATTACAGTCTAAGGTTATTGCAGTTTATGAAGTCAGAATGTCTACTTTGGGGCGCTTTTTGTGGCCTCTACTCTCATTCTCGAGTTATTTCATCTTTCTGCACACGTCTTCATTTTTACCCAATCGAGAAAACTCACTGAATATACTTTACAACGAAGGAAATTAACGAAAATTTGCAATAACAGTAGTAGTATACATACGGTCATCGTGGAAGCTTTGTCTTGGCAGTGACACAGAAAATTATATAAACATTCTTAATAATTTTCCTGGAGCAAAGAAAATTTAGTAGCCTCAAAGATAATTGCAGCGATGAAAGAACTTCTGTCATATATATTTTTGCAGATTGATAACATCCATAAACTGCAAATACAGACAAAGCAAAAAACATCTACTGGCCCCAGGCACTAGTGATGAAAGTGTTTAAAGTAAGTGTGAATGTGAACCAAATAGGCTCTAAGGATGACCTCGTCCCCAAAATACCTACGAAGAAGCAACAAAGCGTCCTCCTTTCGTACAATTTACTGACAGATTTGATGATTGGCGATATCAAGTACCTTCCACTGTAAATTATATAAATATATTTCATATCTTCAATCCCAGAATTGGTGAACAAATTGTACCTCTTGTTACCACTAGGACCATACACTAATGACGTCGACATGATGGGGGAGGTGTGAAGTAAGTGGTCCATTGTTCTAAGACAATGGAACCTATTGATTTTATTGATGGCCAGGAGGAGTTTGAAAACCAGTGATTCTGGTGACGTCATAAATGTATTGTCCCATAATGTCAAGCAATTAAAGTTGAAACTTCTTTACTGAGATAAAGTTAAAATATAATGCAATTGTTACAAAAGATACAAATTAAGTGAATCTTTGGTAATACCATCAACATACATGCCTTGCAATCACTTAACAAGTAGTTCAAAAGATACTCTTTACATAATTCTACCTTTCAGTGTTACCCAGTGATACGATTCAGCTAGTAATTCCTTTTCAGTTTTGGTTGAAGACAATAGGATGCCTACTTAAGATGGTGGAAGTCATCCTTGAGACTGGGCTGGGATATAAGCAGGGTTTATTCAAAAATAGAATTCCTGGGCACATCCCTCTGTTTCATATTCATGGACAGATAAATAAACTGAGAAATATAGCGATACCATTACACAGTCATTGTACTAAGAGTTTGTGATATATGCTTACAATTAATTATGATATAATCTTGAACTAACATGTACCACATAAGGTGTAGTCATACATACCATGAAAACATGCCTTATTAGCAGAAGTATCTTTTCTTCTCAATTCAGTGTCCTGCTATTGTACATCAGGTAGCAAAAGCTGACCCAGAAATCATTTCGTTTAATCATTGACAATATCAGCAAGGATAAACAATACGTTAATGATAGTCTTTGTTCCTACCATGAGGTACATCTGATAGCTTCTTATTGGAGGTTTTTTTCAACAACAAAAACTATCACAAAAGGTCAGAAAAAGTTCTTCTGTTCTTCATCTTTCAATGCAAATTTACACTAGTTAATCCAGATATGGGGTCATACATTTATGAAATTAGCATAAACCTCAAGATTTTTAAACTCCAAGGGCAGTCAACAGTTGATGAAATGCCCATAGTCCCTTCATCTGGCAAAATTACTTTTCCAATAAAAGGCCATTACCTGGCAAGTGCTATATGCTTATAGAGCAACGTAAGCACATTGCAAAGTCAAAAAGAAGTATCTTTTTTAAAATGGTTTTGATTGAGTCTTCATCTCACTTTCGTTTGACAAGTGTATTATACCTCCTCAAAACCTTCCTTTAACCCACTAAACATTCAAATAACTTTTCATATGCAGAAATAAAAGGTTACAGAGAGTACTGTTCTTCACCTTGTATTCCAAAAAAAACTTAATGTGTAAGTGTCTTGCAATAATACTGTAACAAAAAATTTCGTATCTATATACCTTGACCACATACTATCAAATCCCTTGACCATATAATTTACAATATATGATGACATCATCATATTAGTCAGAATTATATACTTAAACATATGTGTTTAAATAGGTGTAAACGTTTTGGAGCTAGTTGACACTTATTGTGATGATGAAAGGAAAATAATTGATGGCAAATAATTTGACAACACAGAAACTTTCACTGATCCCTGCCTCCTATTTACTTACTTATCTCTTATATCTTTAATGTCTGCCTCCTGTTTAAATTATGTTATCAAACACCTAAAATTCTCAAGACGCTCTCCAATTATTAGTAAAATTCCATAAACTTATGATCCTTTCACGCTAGACAAGTAATAAACAAGTTTTAAATATATGCCCTTCAAAACGAATTGCATTGATCAGGAAGAATTATCAAGCCTCCCAATTGAAGGTCTCAAAGCAGTGCTGATATGTTATTCTTTTGTTTAGGCCAAGAAAATGAGGCCATTGTTTTGCTTTGATAAAATAAACGTTTTCTTTACAAATCATAAATTTAGCTGACAATGTCCTGTTTTTAGTTTCAGTAGTAATCTTGTAACAGGTAGTATTGAGAATGTAAGCCTCGGAGAAGGAGCGTGTAACAAGAATCTTATAGTTTATTATTTGGAGTATGTTTATCTTAGTTGATCTGAGTTTCATATATCGGATATTCCCAACAATGAGTAGGATAACTTGATATCAAATACCCATGTCTTACTAATTTTAGCGTACCGCAATCCAAGAAAAGCCTTAACCTTGTGCTTAAAAATACCTGAGGGTCAATCACTCACCACAGAAATGTACGATGCTTCCGTTACCACAATATAATTTCCGAGAGAGTTGTGGTACAGTAAAACAATGTAATAAACGAGGGAAGTTTAACAGATCCTGGAAGACTCGAAATAATATAAGAAGGGTAAACTAAAAATTAATTCATTGGCCCATTCATTTTCATACAAAGGTTACAAAATATATTATGAGTTACTGTGGGTTTGAAAATTTGTCTACTATGTTAAGCATGTACCACATCGACTTTTCTATAGCATGCATTTTAAAAGAATACGAACTTAAAATTACCTCTAGGCCTACCACTTATTTCGTGTTTGTGAATATTTGAAGTATTTAAAATACGATGGGTTTTCACAATTCTTAATTAAATTTGGTACGCTTATGTTATAAAGCATTGATAATAATCATAATTTAAAGTCGCGAAGCCGTGGCGACTGTCAGTTTTTCGAAGGGTTAGGGTAGTTACGATAGCAAACCCTTAGCAATCTCTTAGTGCAGCCCCCTGATAAGCAGTGGGGCCTTAGCTCAAACGTTTGCTTTAAAAAGAGAACAAATCTTCAAGTTTTCCTTTTCTTGTCATAATACCCCCGATTCATAAGGTATTGTATAACAAATATAAAATATATCTAACTCTATAACTACATAAACCTATATCTACTATATAAAATATATACTCCTACATCCCTATTGGACGACTCAGCACTCAGGTCTTAGGCATCTTGACCTGCCTCACGTCAATGGTCAATGTCTCCCTTGTGGCAAATTTAAAGGGAATGAATACGGGAGGGGCAGCATTGGATGCAAGATGTCATTATCATTTGCTGGTACAAAGATTTCAACAAGTGTGTTAAGATCGAGTCCGCATTTGAGCAGATCGCATCGGGACTGATAGCACAGGCAGAATCTTTAAAATTTTGTAAGCTAGATGGACCAAAATGTACATGGAAAATCAATGCAGAGGAACAATAGCGATGTTAGAGTAGAGGAAAATGAAAGCCTGCTGCAATTAGAAATTTTAATGATATAAATTAACATAAAATCACATCGACTTGCTCGGTTGTACGTCTCAAGGTTTCACCCCCGCTCCCACCCTACCTCCCTCCCACCCTCTCGCCACCACTTAACAGCTCTTAGTCTGTTTATTACCATTTTTCATAATCGGCGAAAAGTGGGTATCCTACCAAGCAAATTTACATTTTATATTAGACAGTTTTAGAATATCAGATCGGATCTAGATACGTTCTTTACATTAAAAGTAATTTCTACCAGTGACACTGAGCCAACTTTCCACTGCCTAATCGCTTACATATGATGTGTTCACGAAGCTCTTAATCCTTTAACAATTACTGCCCAAATATGAAATGGGCACTCCCCTAAAAAAATTACTGACTACTACGGTCACTACCACTACATTCACCTCAGTCTTGTATGCCCATTTTAGATTATTGTGCAACTGTATCATAATCAACAACATTTTACAATGTGTGATAACATTTAACTATATTCTCAGAGACCACTCTGCATCGCATCTTTTAGATCTGTCTCTTTTCAGTTGGCTTAAGCTCCCACCGTTGTGCTGATTGCGGTTCCTACAGGCATGCAATGTTATGAAGTCCAGAACAACAGTGCAGCTGGAGACGTTGAAAAACTTTCACCTGCAATTCATGGCAAGCCTATATGAATCTATACATATGCTACTAAAATGACTTCTCCCTACAGATACAACGTTCCAAACAGTTGAACCAATAAGAGCATGTTCTTGGTTTTAGACTTGAAAACAACACACTAATCGCTAATAAATGCGAACAAAAGGACAACAAAAGTAATAAATGGAGTTTTAATTACTAAAAGAAATTTCTACCTCATTCAGATCTGGTGAAAATGAACCAGTGCCTTGAAATCGTTTCCGGGACATTCTCAATTGGAATCTCCAAGCGTCGAGTCGGGAACATACAAGCTTTAAACTGAGATTTGGTGTGGATGATGAATGTTTTTCAAACACAACACAGATAGCAAAGCGGTCATGTACAGCAGGTCGAGTAACCATGAACGACGTGAAATTAACACTGAAAGAATTGCGTTCCGGTGGCAAGACAGTGAAAACGCTCTGATGTCAAGTTGGTTGATCTATCCGCCGCTGCTGGGCGTAAAACCGCAAACTAACAATATCAGATGAACTAATATGACGGTATCAGCAGAACACATGAGACGGCGTGTGCTAATGTACTTTACTTTACGTCCAGTGAACGTTATTTGAATTCGTGTGTATGGTGTCATTGCCACCTGCACGCAAATAAATATTGCTTTGGTCGAAAACAATACGATTTCCTTTGCGGCCAGGCAGGGAATTATCTGGGAGAATACAATAGCGTTGCAGGACACGATAAAGCTCAGATGGAACGAGGCACATCAGGAAGCAAATTGACTAGGGCAGGCAGTAAATTCTTTGCATGGTGTTGGTAAGGTCAGAGGGGAGGGGACAATACCCCCTCTTAAAGAGGGAATGTCACCAAGGACGGACACTTTACAGAAATAGAGGTGAGGCGTAGTCGAGGAGATTACTTAGCCTACGCAGTTTACTTTATGTGGTCAATGTTGTAGCGTATCCTATTCAAGGGGGTAGGTCAGAGGGGGGGCTGTACAATAACCGAAAAAGTTTACTTGTTTCTAATTTACCGAAACAATATCACCAATATTGTCGATCATTTGATACAACGTTTATTTGTTTAACCAAACAACTAGAAAATATTGTGTTTTAAATTCTACCGTTAAAAATAAGCGATAGTCAATATTTTATTTGACTGGTAGACTGCCCTAGGGTATGAAATACTTGTTCGGAGGGGAGCTTAATACTCCTAGTATCTGCGCCAATCTACGTCCTTGACTATTCCTGCACTCTGATTAGTTTCATGAATACATAAGCTGCGGTCACACACACCAGAGTAAAACTGATTTTCCGCTTCGGAATCCCAGACGTCAAATCTGTCTCGGTATTTCAGTAACCCCAGGGCTTGGGGTCACACTGCAAAATGAACTGTCTTTGAACATGTTTGTGTTTGGCGGGGAAATTTATTTTGAGTTTGAGATTACCAAGAACCTTTCAACAATCTGTCAAAGGCTGCTACACGATTGGTTAATTACATCTGGGGTTCGGAACACACAACTCCCTAGACATGGTGAAAGTAATCTGAAACCCTTTTGTTCTTTTTGACGTTGCTATGGAAACTCAAGATTTGCGGGCACACACAAAAAGTCGTTTCCAAAATCAAAGCCCGCTGTTTCGCTGCGGTCAAAAGTGGCAGTGTGACCGCAGCTATAGATTCGGTGGACTGGGGCCGCAGGGGGACAAATACACGATTCCCTCTGGTACTCTTCGCCGTTTTAAACTTTAGTTTTTAATCTTTTTAACTTTTAATTTTTAGTTGCTGAACGATTTTTCGGTTTTAATTTTTATATTCAATGGCATACGTCTTTCTTATATTGCTACTTCCAATATATACAGATACATTCCTATACTTCAATGGCTGCAGTAAAAGCCAGAGGTAGAATAGTCGATGGTTTGGAAGAAATTGGCAACATGAATTATCTGAAATAAAATTTTTAAAAAGAAAAGAAGGCCAAAAATCTAAAAAACTCAAAAACGTTTGTAGATAATGAGGGGAAAACACTGTAGCTAGGCAAGACTTTTGCCTCGCAGTCTCTTAGTGCAGCCCCCTGATAAGCAGTCAGGCCATTCCCAGACTTTTACTGCGCCTGTTTTTTGAAAATCTCAAGAAATTGCGGTTACGCTTCGGCAATATCTTAGTGTACTCCTTGGTGTCCCGATTTGCGCAAATATTGGTTGAGTCGCTGCCACTGTAAGTCTACATCCTCCAGGTTTTCAATGACTCGAATTTGGCCTTCTCACGTTTTAGCTCTCAATCTGGCCTATTATTCATTTCCCCCTCTATTTGAAGTTATTTGCATTTGCATTGAGATCTATGAAATATTGACGAATTGCACATTTTTAAGAACTTATTTTACAACGCTGTTTGGTTACTCATGTATCTCTCATTTAAACTAATTAAAGCTTCTAAACTTAGCAACTACACTCTATTTCAATATCAAAACGGTTTCAAGAGTTATTGAGTCATATATGAAAATATTGAAATCTATTTCAAAAGATTTGCAGTATCTATCCGCTGTCATTCAAGATAAGACCTTGATTTTGGATCGAAAGGGGGTTATTGTGCTCTTGCTATTTACATAAGCTCGCTTTCATTTTGACATTACGTGACGTCTCTTAGGGGTAAAATATCAAATTCCTAATGCCGAAAAAATTCATGAAAAATTAACTCCGACATGATTCTGCAAGCAGCAAATAATACAAACAAATTGTAGAAAGAGCAGAGATCAGCAATTGAATTGGACGACAAAACATTCTGTTACCGCGGAGGAACAAACCTTGCAGGTTAACTCCTCAAATCCCTACAGGTAAGGCATTGTAATTACAAGTTAGCAGTTTACTAAACCACAGTTACTCGTTTTGAAATACTCTCATTAAATTGCTGCTAGACTGCATGACTACAGGTGTACAACATTTCCTTACAATCCATGAGGCAAAATCGCAAATGATGGCTACTGTTTTCCTTTTTTGGGATGTAGGCCAAACACATAAATTTCTCTTCATAGTAAGGAATATTTTGTTAATGAGCATCATCTGAAGGCTGAAATAATGAACTGGTGGAAGTAAAAAGGCCTTATCTGCGATTCTATTTATTTGAAACAGGTGCAGTACCAAAGAGTTAAATTATTACTGTGCTGCTATATTGCCT
Organism: Alatinidae sp. Z8VKAUB7J3; assembly: GCA_010016025.2. Classification (NCBI taxonomy): domain Eukaryota; kingdom Metazoa; phylum Cnidaria; class Cubozoa; order Carybdeida; family Alatinidae; species Alatinidae sp. Z8VKAUB7J3. The sequence goes on along the minus strand of JAAAKM020006971.1, from coordinate 147,683,874 downwards.
CGTGGTGCACCGTAGGACGTCCTTCAATATGTCTTAGGAGTCATGTGAGCCTGCCAAGTGACTCGCCCTAAACGTAGGCCTACAGTTTTGCTCCTCGCGTTGCTTTTATCGCACTGAACGATAAACTGACCTAAGTACAGACATTTCCAGCTAAACTATATAGCGTTAGTAATTACGTTGGCACACGAAACGTAAACGGCAGCCTGTATCATTGTCGTTGTAGCTTTCAAGAATTGTGGGATCAAGGACGGTGCTTTATATCCTTCCTCGGACCCAGTCTCCTTATAAGGTGTTTTCTTTTGCCCTGAATTTTTTGTGAGTGGGTTATGGTAGACTGAAAACGAGTTGTGCTACCAATTTTACTATAAGCTTTGGGAGCGGACTGCACCAAGGGCAAATTACGTCAAGTAAGGATCACCATGAAAGCTTTGTTATCTCTCAAATATGGTCTTAAGCCAACTGTGGTGTCTTGGAAGATTAGTTATCGTAAACCCTCCGTTTTGGCATTGGCAGTTGTTTGAATGCTCATTGAAATTGATTTGGGATCCACATACCCAGCAATAATTCTTTGTACGAATTTGGAAAATCTACACTCTAACACTGCCAGCTATTTACCTAGGAGCCACCCAAAAAATTCAACCTGAGTCTAAGATCCCTGGAGCAACGAAAATCAACATATAGTATTTATCATGAGTACGGAGACCGACAAGTTTAATTTTTTGCAATCTCGTGATTCAACGCTTTACTAGTAAAAGCAAATTACAACAGAAATACAGATATAAGAATAATGTTACATTCGGTCAAAAATGTCAGCAAGTTTGGCGACATCGTTCCGTTTGGCACGCACACGTTCACTCAGCAATGTGTTTTTAGGTATCCAAAAACTCAACAATTGATTCGAATAACTCGTAATAGCGGGAAAGGTAGTTTCCTTTTGACAGCGAACGTACATGTGTGTTCATAAGCAATCGGTTTAAGTCTTCATCATTATTTTGGCAAAGCTTGCGGAACAAACGATCGTTGAGAGCATGTATACAAAATGTTGCCTGTGAATAATGCAGTGCATTGAATATATCCGAGGGAGCAGCACATGTGCGAAGAATAGGTGACAAGATAAGGTAAAGGAGGCTGAGATGGTATGGACATGTACAAAGACGACACGAGGACTACATAGGAAAGAAAGTGTTGATCGAGGATGGAATTGCCACGAAAATGAAAGAGGGGTAGACCAAAAAGACGTTACATGGATTCAATCAGGGAAGATATGAGGAATGCAGGAGTGAGTGGGGAAGATTCACATGACAGGAAAAGGTGGATGGAGTTGACTCGCTGTGGTGACCCCTAAATGGGATAAGCCGAAAGGAGAAGAAAAAGAGGAAGAAGAAGAAGAAGATTGAAAACAAGTGAGGAATTTTGGACTTCAAGAGCAAAATAAATCTACGATGACAGTTGATCATTTATGAACATTGAGAATACTCTTTTTCCTTCCTACTCCTACTTGACGAAACTTCACTTTAGTTAGTGGTTCAAGGATTTGCTAGTTGAGTCTTAGTTAATGAATCCTCTCTAATTTTAGATCAGTTTTAAACATTTTTCAAAACAGAATAGAATTCTCCAGCAGCAGTAGCTTCTTCAGGTAGCTTTGTAGTCAAGCATATTGTTGTTCCATTCAACTTTCAGAATCCTTTTTATGCCGACGTTTGAAAAACATCTCTGCAGCAAATAAGCCCAGTAAGGTACACGTTTGGAGAAATTAAAAACATGTCCTTTTTTTGCAAGAATAGAATGCAGAATCAGGGGTCAAATGTTTGTGTCTGTGATAGTTCCGATGAAGTAGAATGACGTTTGAAAAATCGTTTTGGAATACCCCTTAACACCACCGACGGTAAATTCGAATTCAACGTACACGTATTTTTTTTCGTAACTCAGGTATGGCCCGGTAATTTCAGTAGTCAAAGTTTCTTAACGGTTTCTTCAACTGGGAAATGGCAAACCACTTTTCAATTTTTAAACAATAAAAAAGAACACATAAGAGCTGCAAAAAGTACTCTAATCAACTGAATAATTTTCAAGCAACATGTAATAGTTTATAAGTGTCATAATGTAAAATAAAGTCACATTGTATGCAGTGGGTGTCACGGAAATCACAAAGAAAGGGAGGAGTTTCAAAGAGAGTTACTGTAAGCAAGTTAATGTGATTAAGGCATAGCCACTGATCTCTAAAAAAGACTTTTTTAGAGATCAGTGGGCATAGCCCACTCAAATAGGGCAAACTACTTAGGTGGGCCAGGGGCTGTTTGACCGGTTTGGAGACTACAGGTGCTCAGAAGTGAGAGTTTCTTAGTTTTCAGGGTGTCCCAGTACTAGTTTCTTACAAACCAGTTTTTTACAAAATACGTGTACTCATCAAGCATGAAATTAAAGCTTTCATAGCAAAAGCGGCAACTCAAAAATATAAAGCTGTGGGTCTTAATAAGAATTAAGAGGCTTTGAAAAAATTGGAAAAAGAACAAGAGAGGGGAGGACGTATATTTGCCAGTCAAGAGTACATTTGGCAAAACAAAACCAGTTCATTGTAACGAAAAATACTTCCGCGAGAACACGAAACATATATGATGCACCTTCATCATGCCAGCTCCCCCTTTGGTCGCTCTCACCGCCCCTTTTAATCACTAACGCCCCCTACCGCCCCCTTGCTCGCTAACGCCCCCTTAGAAAGCGCTACTGCCCCCGTTGAGAACCACTGCTCTAAAGTATCAGTTTTAGCTTGAGAAAGGAGGAAGTTTACTTGATATCACGAAAATTTTTAATTTATTTTGAGTAACATTCATATAGCCAAAACCTTGATCCAAAAGGAGAGCTCATGGCAACTTCATCAACCTCTCTAAACACTGTGTCAGTGAAACTGTATTCAACCGTCTGAGTTGTGAACTTTATCAATTCAAAGGGATTCCTCCTTGGAAATTGGAGGACTTTGAACTTCTTTACGATGCATTGTGTCAGTGATGAGGACAGTTTTGCTTCAGGAACCGTTTGGCTTTGTGGTTTTATTTTCGTACCACGAAAACGTGCACGAGGGCTGGAGTTCTTTTGCGGACCATTTCACTACTGTGAAGACACTTTTAATTTCAGAGGTCACAAGATGTTGTTTACCAATTAGCACAAAGGCTAGAGCAAATAGTTTTTTGCGTGTGTCCAATTCATTCACAAAATTTTGCAAAGGTTACTTTCTCGGTAAATTTTGTAGCGTCCGCTACTGCCAGTTGGTTTTTCGTCATGCTCACTGATCTCTAAAAAAGACTTTTTGAGAGATCAGTGGTCATGCTTCGCTTCATTTGCAATGTGCTTCGTTTTGAAAACGAGGCCTTCACCACAAAACACAAACTTTCACATGTTGAAGAAAACATGGGGACATCTCAGACTTTTTTATGTGTATCACAGTCTATTTTATCAGCATTTTTGCTACATAATATTAATGTTAAGCAGCCAGAACCATATGTCGATGAGATCTTTCACGTTCCGCAAGCTGGCAATTACTGTGTGTACAATTTTAGTCACTGGGACAACAAGATTACAACTCTGCCCGGGCTGTACATTGCAAGCCTATTTTTTCTGAAGCCGTTGTCTATCATTCTTGGGTGCGAGTTACTGTCCGTATGCAGCACTTCCTGGCTTAGGTCAGTGAATGTTTTGTTTTCTATAGGCAACCTGTACCTGATATGGAAAATCCTGAACGTATTACGAAGCCAATCATCCGAACAAGATACGCCTTACCAAAGTGCAGATGGCGACTCTGGAACCAAAGGCAAACAGTCCGAAGCGAAAGTGAGTAGGGTTAATAAAACTCAAGCCGCCTTGTTAGTTACAGAAGTTTATTGTTATTTATTTAAACCTGATTACATAGCAACTAATGTACGTTCACCGCCACGTATTTACACGTGCTAGTGATATACATGTATAGGGCTATTTAACAATATAAATTATCAATAAATAGACCTATAGGCCTATACTATAGACTTATGAACATTGTACTACCATATTTAATAAGCAGGGGCGTATATTCTGGGTGTGCTAGGTGTGCGCCGCACACCCTACAGAATTTAAGCATATTCCAAGATTTATACAAATTATACATCTCCCAAATTTTCTATTTCTTAATTCCATCACGGAGCCCATTTTGCAACGAGAACCAAACTTTTGATTTTATTTCCCTCTTGAATTGCGTCAATGACCACCAAGTCGTGCTGAAGGTTTGCAGCACGTCTTGGGCTATTGTTAAGAAACAAGGAACCAATCACAAGGTCCATTCAGACAAAGAAATCGATGTGGGAAAATAACTTAAAGTCGTGCGGAATCTCCCCCCTCGACATCTGGTTTTTGCTTGATTCGAGAAAACATATTTCATTATGAGGTATGTTTGCTTCCGATTTCAGCGAAGTGTTTTCTTGGAAATGACAACAAATGAAAATGACAACGAATGCAAGTCCTCAGCTAAGAAGGGGAGTTTCAGTAGGGGTGTCCCTTCTGAAATTCAGAAGTTCAGAAGTTCTGATAAAATTTGGATCCCCACGTTAAAATTTTTCTTAAATACTGTTTCGCTTTAAATTTTTTTATTAGTTAATGCCTAGATGATGCCGGTTATTGTAAATAAATATTTAATATCAATGCTCTCTTACATTATCATATATTAACGACAATAACAATAATTACTAGTTTATTTAAATTGTAAAGCTTGGTCAACTAATTAATTGACCCTCCTCCCCTCTCCCAATAGCTCTTGCTATTTGGGATGTTGCTTAGGAGTATGAAGGGTGTTGAAATTTTATATACAAAGAGACTTACTAAGTAATACAATTTGCATACACAGATATGGACAGCATGCCCATAATAAAAGCCCACCATCCGCTACTGTTAATAAGTTCTGTTTATAAAAGCATTTATGGTACATGGATGGTCTTAAAAACGAAATAAAACATTTACAATATGAAAGAAAAACAACAATAAAACTTGAAATTGCAGTAACTTGCAATCAAAGCATATGCTAACCTATGGCCTGTATACCTAGTAACTATAGCCTATTTAACGGGGATGATGACTGTAGTTACTATCTTGACGCCTAACTTTAACATAAGCTTTTATGTTAGCACATTTTTTGTCATTTTGTGAACTTAAAGTAGATAGATATTATATATTATGCAAAATGATCACAATTCATTAGCCTTAATTTCATGGTCAGATTTTGCATCAAAAGACCCTCAGAGATTGTTAAGAAGTCAAACCCCTTGGATGAACCTTTTCTATCAATAATACTTGTAATTGAACACTGCAATGAAATCATTCTTGCCATGTAAACAAGAACCAAGTGCCACTGTTTTTCTGTATTGGCAGAGTTTTCTCTTGGACTGTAAAGGTATTTTACACAATGCTTCTTGGACCCTAAAAAGCACAATTTAGCTGGGACAACAATTATGTTTTTATTTGTGTGGCATCTCTGTACCATGGGTTATTGCACTTCATCTTCCATTATAATTAGTTGTAACTATAATTAAAGTTCAAGTGTGTGTGTCACAGGCATGTTCCACAACTGTAAAGACAGTACGCTTGTACTGACCTCTCTTCCACGGGGTACCGGGGTTGAGGGCATGACCACATCTATATATATACTCCAGTGATGTGTAGTTATTGTTTAGTCCTATTTGAGAGAAGTTGATAATGATAATGGAAGATGTCCTACAAATGCGAACACTCAAACAAGAAGCAGTGTTTGTTCCACTTCTCCAACCTATATAGTATCTTCCTATTAATCATGTCAGCATTACAAGATGGGCAGATGTTGGCATGTGAATGTCTGGCTAGGCATATTTGACCTGTCTTTTTCAAGGGTGACTTATGGGATATCTACCTGATTCCCCAAGATTTTTAGGGCTAGCTTTTATCATTCATTCTCACTATGGCCAAATTCCACAGTCATCTGTGTTAACTGATTTGATCTTTTGAGGCTATGCATTCTAAATAGATCATATCGCCGACACAAAAGCATTTTTATGACTTGAGGTATTTGGCATATATCCAATGAAGCATTGCATTTTCATTAGAATGTAGCTCCTTAAAGATTCATATAAAATTAGGCCATGTCTGAGATGCTTACAGCAGTGCAACTCTGATGCAGACATTGTCATTGTAAACATAATCATATTTTGGAAGAGCTATTTGTGTCTGTCGGTGAGAATTGGTAAGAGTACATAGAACTTCCTCCAGTCTCCATTGGTGCAAGCATCAATTTTGTTACAGCACCTCCACTGTTGAGCACCTCTCTTTCTGTCTGATTATGTCTATAAAGGGAACTAACATACTCAAGTTTCCATTCCAATTATTTGCTGCATTGAGGAGACAAGAGCTGCAGAGAGGTTGTGCAGCATTTGCATACAAAGTTCATAGTTTGCACACACCCCCAGGCAGATGGGGGGTGGTGGGTGGTCAAGCATTTTCAAAACATTTTGTCTAGGTGGGGGTTGGTCCGAATCCCATTTACAGGTGGGGCTTGGCCTCTAAGGTGGGGATTGATATTTGCAGGTGGGGGTGTTTTTTCTCAAGGAAGTGGTATTGTGAAACCTTTCAAGTGATGAAATGAAGTGGCATTGTGTAACCTTTCAAGTGATGAAATCTTTCAATGGAAGAATAGAGTCTGTATGTATACTTAATTAATAGATAAGCAATTACTTCATTTGAGGCCAGGAATTTTTGGGACTGTGACACTGATTTGTATCCTCCTCTGTAAATCCACAAGTGTACTAAAGAGAGCAAATAACAGTGTTCAAAGTCTATAAGACCTAGAAACAGCAATAAAAACCAACTGTGGAAAGTATCATTATAGAAAACAATTAAGATTGACAATACTGATAATAAGGGTTAATTCTGAAATGTTTAGCTTACAGGTGTGTGGCTATTATCCACAATCTGCCAGAACTTGTCCTGGCATTTTAGATATATATATAGTCATTAAATTGACATAAACTTATACATGATCTTTGGAGTTAAGGTTAACATGGTTCCATGTTTTCCTTTTGTTTCCCACCTGTTACTGTTTCTTTTTAACACTGTCCAGCATACAAATAATAGTATACCTTTTGAAATGGATTGTTGTATGTAATATGTAAAGATGGTTCTTTGTAGTAGTAATATAACTGTCTTGCCCCTCTAGAATCCAACCCATACTTCAAAATATTGTTCCATACTTGCATATGGCAAAGGACTTAAGGACACACAAGTTAACATCTTGCTCAAGAACCGTCCTTGATGTTGATACAAGTAACAGCTAGTCATTGCCTTTCAATTCAGCCTACCTGGTCACTACCAATATTGAGATCTATGGCATTTATAACTCTTGTGAAGTCAAACCAAAGATATCTTAAGCCCGTTGATAGGAGTTGTTATGTGTTATTAATCTAAGGGACTTCTACAATACTCTTGACTTCTTAAACAAACTTTTCATCTACTCCTGCGCCCAAAACACATTTGGAGGGCTTTTAATGCCTCTGGGGAGCTGGATGCATCCCTAGTTCACCAGGCCTACAAACAAGATTTTCAGCAGCCATGACCAAAGGGAAGACTGACAAAAAGATATACAGATCACATAAAAAAAGACACAGGCCTTCCCATCTTAAACTTGGACAAAAATGCCCGTAGGCAGAAGATGATGGAAACAGAATCGCACAACAAGAGAAAGGGGTTGCCAGGACCTCCACCAGTAATAATAATAAGGTATATATCTAAAACATGTCAATCAACATACTGGCCTGATCCATATCTCCATATTGGGTTATCCAGCTCCCAACAAGGTTACCACCATATTCTTCCATTTTGTCAAGCTTGGGAAATTTTTCTCCACTTGGAAGAGAAAAATCAGTCATTAGTCTAATTAGCATATCGGTCAATACTAGTATTAACACTTCACACATTCCTTAAATTGTCTACAGAGTTTGTTTTTACTTTATATTAGCTGTAATTGCTTGATTATGTTTCTATAAACAACCATTCAGATCTAAAATAACACATACATAATTATACCTCAACAGCCTCAGCATGAGGAAATCTTACCAACAATTAAATATCAACTTTAAAAGATCATAGTGGTAGAGATACAATGACTCCATGGTTAATAATATGACTAGAAAACATTGTCAGCTAATTACAAAGCTTGTGTGCCTTTCACAAATTGCAATTCTACAATTTGCTGCACTGTTGCAAGCCTGACAAAAATGTTTGCATATTTTCAAGATAAGTGACAGAAGTCATTGAAATGTTCGTTAACCATTTATATACTCCTTAAAGGAAACATCCATATATAATTTTAAAAACCTAACATAGTAAGCAATGTTTCAAGAGTAGTTCCCAATACTTACAATCGTACTATATATATATAATAAATTCACATTTAAGTTAGAGGACAACCTCCTTGTAGATAATCTCTTGTTTGTCTTTATGTCACTTTATGTTTAATTAGCATTAGTCTGTAAAAGAAAAATAGTGCCAATTGTGCACTCAAAACATTTGGAAGGCTCTCAAAACACAAGTAGATATAAAATTTTATTCTTTCCTTTTAAAGTTTAATTTAGTGGTTTACACTCTGTAAAATATTTAACGATATAAGATGTCTAAAGAAAAGATAGAGTTGCTTTGTCATATGGTCTGGATTTTTTGAACTTGATTATGTTTAACCCCATTGACTTCACCACATAGGCTAACTTATAGTACTACTTGTTTGTTGATATATAGATTGTTAAATATATATGGATTCTCACATTGCAGGCCAACACATAAATATCCTACTGACATTATTGTTGATGGATTTGTTTATGCAAATATGAGGTGGTGGAGTAACACTTTACCTTCCGCAACCTGAAAGTTTACTAGAAACTCCTCACTATGCCCTTGGACTGTCAACATCATCTGGTGACATTACTGACTGCTGACTGACTTGTTATGCATCTTGTAAATTCCTGTTTGTGAATATACACAGCATCATTTAGGGCATTTTCAGTTAGTTTTGTTCGGCTGCAGTTAACACTCAGCCAGAGATAGCATTGCTGCTTGATCTGTTAGACAAAGTATTGTGTTGGTGAATCTGCTTCATTAGGATTCCGTTTGCTGTGGTCTAGTGATCAATATTGGGATACTATGATACATTTTTATATTGGTAGTTATTGATTCAAATTCATGGAATATAACATCCAATGATAAAAACAGCTCACTGTGACTTGTGTTATTGTTGTTTTGGTCATACCCAACCACTGCTGCTCTTGTACAAATAAAGTCAAACTCTAGAACTGCAAACCCAGTTGCAGATGCTACATTGGTAAAGTCCATTCTGCCCATGACTTACCTTAATCTTCATAGTATTAGTCATGCTGCAAATTCATCAAGGGTAAAATAAAGACAATCTGTGTGCGTCAGTTTTATGCTCTGAAGGAGCAGTACCATAGAATAGCACATAAAACTGAAGCACAAGTATTGCTCTTCATATCAAAGGTATTTATGGCCAGGATGTAACAGGACCTGTATGCATGTTTTATCGACCATGTTAAAGCATCTGACAAAATAAAGCATAGAAAGATATGCGACAATAAAACAATAAAGTGATACTTACACTATATCAAGGTATTCATCAACAGAATCCGGCTTCATGTAATGAACTGAAATGCATGCAGATAGGCAATACTTTAGACAGTGATGGATTGATCATGGTACAGTGTTTTTTGCAAAAATATTAAAATGAAAGATTCTTCATCACTAACACTATTGCAATCACAACCCCTGCAGTCATTATCATCATTACATCATCATGCTGCTGATGTTATCATGGCTTTCAGATCACCCAAAATATTATTACTAATAGATGATTCAGAAATATATTTCAGTATTCTTATACAGAGAAATTTCAAAATATCAAGTTTCAGCCTACAACCTCAGATACTTAGCTAATAGCAAAGGGTTTTTGCTCTTCCAAGTAGGCATGTTCTATGTAGGGTTCCAAAGACAGATCTATAAAGACTGATGTGTTGTTGACTTTCAATTCCTCCACAATGCTACATTCTCTGTAATTCCCAACTCTGGTTTGGATCAATCAAGCTTTTCCTGTAATTCTAAATGCTATTATTATCATCACATATATTACTGTTGTTGTTCCTGGCATTTGTTTGCTTTTGTTATTTGTTTAATGGCATTTTTGTGTGTGCTTTCTTATATTACCCATTCTGTATTCCTTGTATATTTACTTTTTAATACTGGTGGCAGCTGTTTTTCCAGGGTTATTCCACTGTTTTAACCAATTGATATATGTTTAATTGACAGTTATTGGGTTGTTCTGTAGGCATAGCTCTATTTGCAGTTAATGATGTTGATAGATATATAAATAGTAACAATAAATGATCATTGACATGAGAAATACAGTGCTAGATACATGGAAATGTAGAGCATATATAAATTGCAGTCAAAAGAATAAATGAAACTTAAAGTAAACTTGAATACTCGAAACCTAAAATCTATAGTAGCTAAAACATTCTAGCACTTAATTTTGACTGCAGTCTATTTGATAATTTGATAATTGTCACATACGGGTATACTCCATACTGCAGGGCTTCAAAAATTAATTTTGCATTGTATCATTTATATATGTTTTAGCCCACATTGTAGGTGTTCGTCCTATCGTCTAAACATGTCAAAAATATACATGGTTTAAGTGCTCAAGCACGCTGGATATTATATACCATTACAGTAAAGATATCCTAGGGAAGCATTGGCAACGTGAATATGACCCCCTTTTATGGGCACAGAAGATGTGAAAACAGAGTGTTAAAATGACAGCAGCTGTGATTTAAAAGAAAGACAGACGTGTTAAACAAAAACACCAATGACGCTTGATACCGGTCAAGTAATTAGTACGTCCAGGCCAAATGTTAAGCCAAAACCCTGCCCAACGTACCGTATGATTTAAATAGGCCGCTAATATTTCTTTCTTCCTGGTTCGATAAACCTGCACTAATTTACTACATTTATCAAATTGTAGACATGGGGTAATTAAATATGCTTTTACGTCTTGTTACCTAAACTAAAAAGTGCAAGTTGGAACTTACATTGCATTTCATATAGAAAACCTTTGTGTGATAAAACTTTGGAGTGAGCATCTGTGTGAGGCTGAAAGCTATCTGTAAACTGAAAAATTTTCGACATCAGTCCTTCTCGTCTTCCTGTAGCTACTTGGCTCGATAAATATTTCCATTGATGGAATCCGGTAAGATTTAACGACGGATGCACTTTTCTCTGGCCTTGGAATAGACCTCTGAGGGCAGCTCGACCACTAATCAGTGTCTTAAATGATTGAGACATTTTCCAATGCTGGCCTTTTTAGCGTACCTAGTTATTAGTAGGTACTTGCTATTCGTGGGTATATACAGAGAACAAGCTGCCGGTTTCAAATACTGACCATTTTATGTCCAAATGCTACACTATTTCCTCGCTGTCAAATCGTTTGTCAACTATCATTGCATGGAAACGAGGCCGAAAAGTTGACAAAGCTCCAAAAGCCTAAAACAAAAATATATCCCAAAACGAGGTTAACATTTATTTACACATCTGTGGGTGTAAAATACTACTTCGGGTGCCAAGATGCTGGACTGCTTTACAGATATATTTTAATTCATTTCAGCGCCAGACATCACTACTTTTTAAGTCTTACCTCATATCGCATATCAGAGCGTGCTGTTGGCACCGATTGCGTTCAATTTTCGCCTCCAATCGCCTAATATCACTCATTGCCGCATCCCATATATAGGGAGATCGATTGTAAATACTTCGAAAAAGAACTCTCATAATGTTGTAAAGCTTTTCGCCGATTCTCTTCAGACTAAATACATCGGTATTTAGCTTCACTAACACTATAAGAGTTCTTTTTCGAAGTATTTTCAAATTTGTACCACTAACAGCATACTCGAGATCGATTGTGTCATGCGTTGTTTCTAAACATGGACAATGTAAACTCTGCCCCTTCCCGGTGAGAGGCGAAAACTGTTTTAAAGCAAGAGGTATTTTGGCGAGGGCATAACAGAATGTATTGTTTATTTCTTTTAAAATGTGAGAGGAGTTGGGGGGGGGAGGGGGGCGAAAATGGAGTCATGTAAAAAAAGTTGAGAAAGACCGTTCTAGTGCACAATTCGCATCTGTGTATATCTGTTCGATGAAAGTTCTTTAAGAATCTTCCTTGTTATACTTGGTTATGCTTAAGATTTCAGAGTAGTACATGGCTTACAATCTCATTTTTTATTTTTCCAAGGAAGTCCTGCAAATCGTATTCTTCTATAGCAAATGGATAATTTGACTAAAGTCGTCGTAGATTCTTTCTTTAGTTAGCCAAAGTTGTACAGATTGATAGCTATGGATCTGTATGAGTATATCGGAATCCTTCATTAGCATTTAATCAACGGTGAGAGATTGCACTGATTGCGTAGTGTTACTGGGTGTTTTTACACTTCTGAACCAGCGCAGAAATATCTTTGTCTCCTTGTATCCGTATAGCTCCATCTTACTGCAGAATGTATTAACTTTGTTGTTTCGCCTTTAAGTGGATGTAATACGTTCCCAGGACAGTATATGATGTAAAATAAAAGTGTTTTGATGGTAATGAACCCAGTACCTACTGTTAACGAGTAGGTAGTTACATAAAGGAGGAAAAAAGTATATGTTCTCATTGACGACAGATTCATTCCATAATCCTCGAGAGGCAGTCCTACTGGGTGGTTAAGCCTGACTCATGGCTTGTTTCTCTCCCGGTAGCCAAAATGGAGGGGTACCCATGGACGCTCCAGTTGCCCTTTATTTATTAGTTAGCCTGTTTGGTGGTTTTCTGTCTATTTATGGTTTTTTCAATGTCGGGCCCACTGCTTATCAGGGTTCTTTGATTGAGAGACTGCCAGTAGGTGGGTAAATGTACAGTCCTCCTAGTTCACAAGACACTGGGCATTTGCCAACTTACCGAAACTTAACAGCGGCCAACATCTGACAGTGTCAAGCACAACATCAATACTTGGGTATGACAGTTTGAGCGTTCCTGGTTAATCCATAAATATTGCTTCACAAATATTTTCAATACCACAGCTGTTGCAAATACAGCTGACCACTAGATTTACACAACCTTCGGTTTTTGACTCCTTTAACGTCCTTTGAGAAGCAATTCAAAAGCACTTGTAGCAATTGATGGTGAAAAAGAACACAAAATATATTTAGTGTTCAACGTACTCCTTAGATTTACTATCCATACTCACCCTTTTAAAATTGGTTAATGTATATTTATCTACATGGTTATGGTTATTGGAGATTAAAAGGCGATATTATCCTTTGCATTTTCTCTTCCGAGGGCTAGGACAATCCCCACATACTTTGAGTTCTTTCAGACGCAAAACAAACTTGAGATCAGGCTGCCCTTTATAATGCTACTGGAGACACTGTAGTGAGTTAAACTTTAACCTTTGGCACTGAAGGCAAGTGCATTAATGGGGCTGTGCCTCAAAAGGCTTCTGAATAGCGCTTCATTTGGCATTTTTATTGTATCATGAAAGTACTCTCTGTCGTTTATTTCCCCCTACTTCTCTGTAGGGCGGAGTTAGTATAAACGACTTTTGTAGAACAAATCTACCCATTTCAATTAATAACAACATCTACAAAAGACAATTTGTCTTACTGTCTATCCCCTCTAACAACTGACACCCTTCAATATGCACATATAAGGAAAGAGTGAAATACTTGAGCAACTCTTAATAGGCAGTGTTCCAATAAGCCAAATATGTGTAACATTATATGATTCAAAGATGTTATCATGGCCATCATTTCCTTCCAGCTACATTATTTCTGCCACGTCCTCGTCTTCTATACGTTGTCCTTTCCCCCCCCCCCCCCCCCCCTCCCCCCCCCCCTTTTTTTTTTTTTTTCTTTCCCCCCCCCCTCCCCACTTAAAAAACCCCCCTCTCTTC
>JAAAKM020006971.1:147639709-147660757 GCA_010016025.2 Alatinidae sp. Z8VKAUB7J3 | reverse complement strand
TGCTAAAGCTTTTATTAGCTTACTTCTTGGCTAACACAACACGCCCTGGTTCTGCTTGTCTGCAATATTTACAGAGCTATATTTTGGCGCGAAAACAGCAGACTGCAGGGGGCCAGTAAACTCCCAGAAACGCACACTAGGGAGCTACTATTAAAAACTGCCTTTACAATCATTCGCATAGGGCGTGTTGAATGGCAGTCCTGCCTTGGGCAAGTCACATTGCGCAGAAAGGACGGTCTCCAGCTTTGTAGAGCTGGATGGCGATGTCCACCGGTGGATAACTGCTTATTAAGGACAGTTGTATGAAACACCGGTGGATAATTGGCAGCTAATGTGGCAAATAGGGAAAAGAGTGTTAACACGGGGATTCACCTAGCTCAGAGCACACGATGCGAAAGTGGTTCCAATCCAGGTGGTGAAATATTTTCTAATATGCCACAAATACTATTTTTGTGCCATAGTTCTCCTCTATAAAACTGATGTTCGTGAAAACAATGATAACGTAGCGAAATGTGGTATTGGAAAAACTGGGACCATTTGTAGGACTGAGTTATCCGGTTTATAACGTGGACCCTTTGTATGACAAAGACCCTCTACAAATGTTTAAATTATATGGAAGCTTTGCTACAGTGGCATTGTTATCATCTCCTTTAAAATGTCGTTTAAAGTGCACAGCAACAAGGTTCTACTCAAATTATAGAAAGAGGAATTGCATGTGGTATATAGAGGCTTTGCTTAAGTCTTTAAGTGTGACGCTACAATTTCATGAATATCAGAAGTTTGTTGATATTTTGCACTGGTTGCATTGTTCTTGTTGATCTAGATAAACTGTCCAAATCTGAGAACAATACCTTGAGCGTTCGTCGAGATACGTCCTTGTAAACTTTAAATCATGCCTGTCAAAGCATTGTTATTTGAACCCAGTTCATAATTTTAGGAACTGAGCTAAATTAACAGTGTTTTCTTAAGAGCTTTTTCAAATTCAAACAGCCATTTCTCACGGTTGAATTAAGATTTCAACGCGATATTTTGTATAGGGGGATTCGCTGGCATGGTTAACACTGTGATGTGGTTATACGTCCGATTCCTCGAAAAACGTTTTGAGAGGTTGTTACTTTAGTACTCTATTAGGAATGTTCGTAGAACGTTTTTGTGACGTCATCGCTTTAGTACTCTATTGAGAATCTTCGATGATGATGATGATGATGATGATGATGATGATGATGATGATGATGATGATGATGATGATGATGATGATGATAATGATTAAGAACCTCAAAGTACACAAGCTCGTGAAATATGTCCCACTACTAATCAATCTGCTACAACTACACGTTCAGTATGCATATTAAGTTCAACTTCTTCCATAATGAGAACAGAAGCAGCCCCACTAGCAATAAAAGTAACGTCAGCAAGTCAGACAAAATGTTTCTCAATACCTTAGCACACCTACAGGTTTACAAGGTTCAATAACCAACTTACTTCAGGCCGAAGAAATGAAGTTGTGTCGTCTGCCTTCACTTCCGACGTACTAATACTTGAAGTTGTCATTTTGAAGCCATGGATTTCGAGATTAGCAAATTTAAATGTTCTCTCGATTTATAAACGGTCTTAAATAGCTCCTAAGTAAACACCTATCACAAGATTCGTCGCTCACTCGCCAATATTCTGTTAATCGTGCGCCTCCAAACTTGGAGCGTCTGTGATAGCATAACAGTACAAGGCCTCTGCGACGAAATTGGTATTTTGACAGATGGATTTAGGAGTCTGTTATTACATAGCAGTCATTTTGATATCAAGTAACGCTAGATTTAAATCAGTTTCTCAACTATCACCTTAACTATTCATACTCTGTACAAACAGTAACAGGAGGCGGGTGTTGCTATAAAAGAACTTCAGTTGTATTCTCTGTTAACTAACATCATGTTATACGATATTCATTTAATAAGCAAATTCGGTTTTGTGTCAGATCTCGACGGGCTTAATTTTCAAGTTTGACGCAGTACTGAAGTTGCTTCACTGGCTCCTGTTTGTACAGGTTTTGGACATATATTTAGGCACGTTTTGACGTGTGGTAAACTATCAATTTATGATGCGTTTGGGGGAGGTGGGCTCGAAAGAGTCAACCTTGAATATCTTTGCGTAAATACGTATTTTACTTACATAGCCGCTTACTATTGTGTGCACAATTAAAACCTTTAAGTTGCCTTCTACTCATACGTCACAGTCTTGGAAACAGTCTTGGAGATGCTTAAAATTTCTCCCATTTTGGGTTTAGTTATAAAAAAACTTGCATTTGAGGTACGCTATGGGCAATTAGTTTTGAAGAATTTACGACAGAGATACGGGATCAAAGACGGGAATCGGAGCTCGTCTCCACCGGCACTGTCCCATCTAATTTTTATTGTAACCCACTTCAGTTGCCACCATGCTTAACGAAGTGTCGGCCGACCTACGCTGGACTATGCTACCCTGCTGCAGAAGGGCACAGGTTTTCAAGTAGCTTATCTCCAGAAATCTATGAAGAACTGAGACTCGTGGAGAATGCTGATCATGAATTCGGGTGCACCCTTTTGAGCATAAACTTGTTATAAACGCACCCCCTGCATAAAGCGCATCACTAGGTAATGACAAGGAAAAAACTCTTTGATAGCACTTTTGTATCAATTGATGACCACTAGACTCATAGAACAAAAATTTGAAAAGATTTTCTCAAAATTCCTTGAATTAGCAATCTCTCAGTGCAGCCCCCTGATAAGCAGTGGGGCCTTTCCCCGCGGTCCGTACTTTCCAAAAGGGAAAGGGGTGTCCGCGGGGGGGGGGGGGAATAATCATTGAGATTGCTGTAGGCTTAATCTATTTCACATATTGAGTTTACAGCAATGGTTGGTTTCAACATTTACATGGAACAAGATACGAATAACAAAAAGGAGCCGCCGCTGCCGCTATTCGCGCCGCGCAAAAGGGTTGATGGTCAGAATTAGCGCACCCTTAGAAACTCACGAAAAGGAATAAGCGCACCGTGCTGTTAATCGAGTACTTTCAGCATGTATCTACTACAAAGAAAACCCGACCGATTTGGCCAAGGAGAGTAAAACTGATTTCGGCAGATCGCCCGCCCCGATAAGGGTCCCGGGTACTTAAAAAGTACAGTTAAAACTACAAGTGGTTATTTGGCAACCAATCTATTGAGTTTATCCACTTGTATTATCGTTACTACTAAACTGTCATCTGTCCGCCATAATGCATTATGATAAGCATGCTGTAAGCAAGGAGGACACGAGGTACTAATGCTCCAAATGAAAACCCTCAGGACGCGTTTCAGACGAAGGCGATGCTCCTCAATTTCAATTATGCGCCATTTACTAAAATGCATTACTAACCCAAACGCGTCCTTGGCGGTATTTTGCACATTGAAGTTCACATTACAAACTCTTATATCTGAACATTTTAGTACTACCGCATCCCAGGGGCAGATCTTCAAAACATGATGGTGAATAGAGAACTAAAGTCCACGACGTATATCGTTCGTTTACATTCTTTAAATGGAAACATAAGTTACTTTTGGCTTACGAATTTTCTAACCTACCCATACTTATGAATACAACTCAATACACCATTGCGACGAACGTAATGAATCCTTTCTACTTCGTCATTGTAAGCTTAAGTGAAAGGAAGCACATTTTCGTTATCGTCTTATCTCACGTCTTCCTTAGCCTTTCATGACATCATAGTCTCTACTGGCGGGAAAGAACCTGTATTTTACGGGTCATAAAGTTACAATTCCTCGAGAGTGTGTTGGATGTCTTTGCATTCAGTAGCAATGATAAAGTTGTTTCCGAAGACGTTCACAACCCTTATTGGACGAGCTAAATATTCGTTAGTTTCAACAGAGATTAGTAAGTTTCATATTACAAAAAGGTTAAAGAAACATAGACTACGTCTGAAGTGTTTATGTAAATCCGGCGACAATAGGCCGGGACATTTTTTATAAACTAAACCAAACCAGCTTTAAAACTTGTTGGAGTCTACATTGTGTTTAAAAAATATCATTTCGCCAGTCTATTTCGGTATATCTGGCACATTCCTAAATTCGGGAGGCGTGCCTGATCAAGTATCTTTTAACTCTACCATCGATTACTTAGACGTTAAGCCTGACTCCTATCGGCAGGTTACATACCAATACACAAATGGAAATGCATAAAACAAAAAGAAAAGAGTACGAAGGGGACTTCTGATATATGCGTTACAACGTCTTCATTGTCGCTAGTCCTTTGTCTCCACCGACCAATAAACCCCGTGTGGATTTTCAACTGTTTATTAACTTTGAGCTATATAAGAGTTTGGTTTCCTCGATTAAGTCCACATATTTGCTTCAAGAGTCAAGAGTACTCGCACTGTTTTCACTTTTACCTTCGGTATAATCTTATCAGGAAAGATATAAGCGAAACTTGTCACGTTCCTCGATACCATCGATCACGTATTTTGTACTAAAATAATTTTTGATATGGCTACTGCTGTAAAACAGTTATTTAAATCTCAGCTAAGATTTGTTCAAGAAAACAATCTTGCAGAAGTCAGTGATTTTCGACCCAAAGTAAGTTCTGTTTGCAAAGAAGGCGTCCAGACACTGGGAATGCGGTTCAAGAGTCTGTGCATTTCAACCACAAGGTCTTAACTTTGTTTAAAGAACTGCTGGAAATAATCCAAGAAGATCGCCAATCGAGGAATACGACTTATCTGGTTAAAGTATCTTGAAATTTGATATCATAATCAGTTGATAATTAGTACGTGACTTTTTACCAGAATGTTACAGTTTCCAAAACCTGAAATATCCGATCAGTTACGGTGTAGAGGTGGGAAACAAGGGAATACTGCTGCCCTCTTTCAACTGATACTCGCCAATCCCATTCCAATCTGTTAAACTTGCATTTAATAGTTGGAATTTTACTCGATTTGTCTCCCATGCATCTTTATTCAAGGTGATTTAGTTACAACTGGGGCGGCACCACCAAATTGAGAGAAAAACAAAAGCGCCGTGTCTGTTCCATCTTTAGAGAAGATTCAGCGTGTTTTGACAATTAAGAGACAATATTGGAATCTCCTTTCCTATTTCTTTCTTGTATCAATACATCATTTGTTCTCTTTGTCAGAGAAAAAGATAATTTGGCAAAAAAGGGAGGGGTTCAATTTCCCAGTCCCCCTATAATGCCACCATTGTATAGTAAAACACGAAAGACCTAGGGCTATTTTGATTTTTCCTCTTTAGGTGATTTTCAAAGGAGAGTTTGTGCAATTTCTCACCTTTATTTTGGCAATCTTTATTTTGCAGGTGTAACAACACGCAAGAAAAGCAAATGTTGTTAGTTACCATGCAACAAGAACTCTTTACACAGGTCAAGGATGTTGCACACATTCTCTAATCAGTAGTACGAAGATTTCTAGATTCCCAATCTTCGGTGATTGAGACAGGGGTAACACTAAAAAGACTAAAGCACAATGAATTTCTAACAAATCAGTGGTAAAGTTTGGGAAATGTTTACTTCTCAGACGTTCAGGTAATAAATTTGTCTCGCATAAGCAGTTGCTTTACTTCATGCCTGTTTTACTACGAACTTTGCGTTTTCTTTGTATCAAAATGTATAATTTTGCATCTTCTTTATTCGCTAAAGGGCAGTGTCAGTGTGTGATTAAAAACCTAATTATAAAAAGAGAGATGCTCTGTATTTGCTTAACGTAACAAAGTGTTTGAAGTGCAAAAACCCAAAGAAAATAACATCATGCAATACGTCACAGATTTCTAACAACTCCATATTGTGTGTGACGATAAAAGTACGACCCCGTTTTCAAAGTATATATGCTTAGTCTGTTTAAGAACGTTCCGGAACCTGTGAGCGTATCATTAGCTAATCTCCCCTATTCAAACTTTTTCGACAGACGATTTCTTCGACGATTTGTAACTCCTTCCTCTATTTATTTAGCTTTTAAATAATAGTACTAAATCAAATAAACTCGTCTAGTTATGTCTAAACTTGTGAAATAGGGAAAAAAGGAGGGAGTGTTGGCAATTATGTTGCTAGCAAAGGAAGAAGTGGTAGTACTAGTGATAGTAGTAGTAGTAGTAATAGTAGTAGTAGTAGCAGTAGTAGTAGTAGTAGTAGTAGTAGTAGTTGTTGTTGTCGTTGTTGTTCTAGTGGTAGTAGTAGTTGTAATAATAGTCGTAGTAGTAGTAGTAGTAGTAGTAGTAGTAGTAGTAGTAGTAGGAGGAGGAGGAGGAGGAGGAGGAGCAGTAGGAGCGGGAAGAGTAGAAGCAGGAGTATGAGTAGAAGCAGGAGTTTGTGTAGCAGCTGGAGTAGGAGTAGCAGCAGGGGTAGGAGTAGCAGCAGGGGTAGGAGTAGCAGCAGGGGTAGGAGTAGCAGCAGGGGTAGGAGTAGCAGCAGGGGTAGTAGGGGTAGGAGGAGCAGTAGCAAGAGGAGCAGTAGCAGCAGCAGCGGCTGCAGTAGGAGAAGCCGGATGAGTGGAGAAGGAGGAGGAGGTGGTGATAGAGAAGTAAGAGAAAAGAAAGGAGAAGTGGGAAGAAGAGGAGGAGAAGGAGGAGGAGAAAAAGAGAACTAGAAGGTGCAGGAGTATAAAGAAGAGAAGGAGAAGGATAAGAAGTGGCAGAAGGAGCAGCAACATCAAGTGACAAGGGAGAACATAGAAGACAAAAAGTGGAGAAAAGAAGAAAAAGAGTCAGGAAAATGACTATGATTTAGCTTAGCTTTAAACAAGGATGAGTGATGATGATGATGATGATGATGATGATGATGATACATAGATCAGTGATTTATGTGAAGAACTAACAGTGTGGTATCTGCAGTTTGGTAATTCTTGACATGCAACTTATTCATAAGTTTCCTTTGTAGGCCTACAATTAAGTCTTATATTCCCTAAAGACAATACTCATATGATTTCAGTTGTTGATGGTTGGAAGTCGTTTGACCAAAGTATATAACTATAGAGGAAACAGGGTTCGTCAATTCTAATAGCCTACTAAAGATCACTTTACCCCAAAATAACCTTGACAATCACAATTTGCATTCTGCATTTTGTTAATTTGACAGTTCAAACTGCAAAAATTATGCAAAATGCAACCCTTCATCCAAGTGAAACTCTCACTAAAATAAGTTCAGTCATGTCTTGTCATGTTTTAACAACATGGGTGACAGAAAATGTGTTCCTAACATGAATGTTCTTTTCTGTGATTTGATGTTTCAGTCTTCGTATAACTGATCAGTTCTTTGCTGAAAGCTTACAACTTTTTGAAAACTAAATTCATTATTAGATGCAATTTTATTACCACTAACCAACATTTTCAATACACATTATATGAAGTATATACTATATCACACAAAATGATGAAAAGATATAAAAAATACTGACCTTTATCTGCTTGACCAGATACGTGATCTGCCTTATCCAATGTAACTACAATGTTCCCTGTACCAGTTCTAATATCTGCACATCCAGAGACAGATCCAACTTCAACTACACCATCCTTTGTTGTACAAGTCAAGTTTCCTGTTGGAAATATACCCAAGATCATGTAAATGCACCTAAAGTGACTCCAAGAGGCAATTTTGGATATAATAAAAAGGAAAGTCTCCTACAGGTGTGTAATCAATGGATACTATTTGTTACACAGTGACACAGCAGAAGCACAATGAGAAAAAGGCCATCTGATGTAAATGAAATGAAAAAATCAACAAATAGTTATAAAGCAGGTGTTTCAATTGCTATTATAGACACATCCCCAAATAAACACTTGGAAGTTGAAACAAGTACCTTATAGTGATGTCAAAATGCTGTGTATTCAAGCTGGGAGAACTAGGGGATCAAGCATTTGACTTAAATATTCATGTGAGTAAAATATTATGAAGAGATGACATTTAATAGTCTTAGAGAGGTACTAGAAAAATTGAAAATGTCACCAACAGGACTTGAACCTATGAGCCACACATTTGTGACACATGCTACACCAACTGAGCTAAGTGACAGCTAGTGTTAATAAATATAATATCTGCAGTCTCCACATTAGCTCCCATTCAATAACTAGCAGACATCAGCACCCAACTTTATGCAGATGGAAACCATCCTCTCTCTGCCATGTAACTTGATTAAGAACAACTGCTATCTAGCTGATCATGCTGTACAAGACTCGATAAAGTTTTAAGTATCATATTTATATTAAATGCTATTGTTATGGCAAACTTACCATGACTGCTATGCAAATTAATACTTCCACTTTCTGTAAAGCATTCAATTGCCTGACTATACAATGCAGCAGCTGACAAATGGCCTCTTGCTGTACTCAGATGAACTTTACTTCCCTGTAGCTTCTTGACATTTATTGATCCTGATCCATGTGTGTAAAGATTTGTGTTGCCAAGTATATAGCCGTCAGCTTGAATATTTCCACCAGTATGAAATTCAACATCAGTAGATTTCAAATTCCTGTATGTTATGTCACCCAATTGGCTCTTAATAAAAACCTTGTCATTTTCTAATCTTTCAACATGGATTGGCTCCTGAGAATGCTGCAATGCTTCTACATCATATGGAAATGGAATCTGGATATGTAATGACAATGTTGACAGTAAAGACCGCTCTTTGTCATCTAAAAACTTCACCTAAAGAGAATAAAAGAATGTTTGTAAAGTTAAGTTACTACATATATAGTAGAGAAATGGGAGATTTACCTACAACTTGGGTTTAGCAGCCATTAGTAGCACATCATTTATTCCAAATTTGATCACTCTTGATTATGATAATGGTGACGATGATGACAACAGTAAGAGTGATCATGTTATTGTCATCATAATAATGGCAATGAAAATTACAGTGATAATAATAAACATAATTTATTATTATTGAAATGATAATTATGGTGATTATGAACTTCTATTGTGTTATCCATATTTTTAGATAAAAGTGTATCTTAAACCCCTGGCTGTTTGAAAACTGTAAAAAAGAATCTCAGTTTTACTTCTATGTGCTGGATCTGTTTTGATAGTCTACAAGCGCAAGTCGCTGTGTATGGGGATTGCCAAGTGGTAATAAAGATGAAAAAATTGAACTTGAGTGCTGTCCTCTTGAAACACTCCAATTTCTAATCAAGAACCTAGCATGGTTAAGAAAGCCTCTTCCAGCTTTCATTGAAGGTACTTCTGCAGTTTTGCACCCCTTTTCTAGTGTGACTTATTAAATTCCATGTAAAAAGTATTACACACAGTAAATTAATTATAAATAAATATTTAGCATGTATATAATTTAAATCGTTTGTGTAAAGAGCAATTTACGTATATATAAATATTGAGGGTCTTGCATTATTAGGAAATAACATGGTGTGATAGGGAACCAATGCAAATTCCACCAAATATAAAACACAAGCCTGGAATGAGCCATTAGACAGGGCTCTCATCAGGCTGCATGTTTTGAATTTCTGATTCTGATATAGGCTGCACCCCCTAGGTCTGTCCTCTCAAGGTCTGTCTTTTTAAGAGTCTGTTTACAAAGCGTGCAAGCGTGTTAAGTTATAAAATATTGAGATGAATCCCATTATCATTATTGGGAAGGGGCGGAGCAGGTGGGAACAGAAAACTTAAACCACGAGGTACCTATGGAATCATATCGAAGCCTATTAATCAAAGTTTCCTGAAAACCACAAGACAAAAACCACACTTTATTGAAAATACTAACTTAAAACAGTAAAACCGACAAACAGACCATGTATCAAGTGTAGTTGGAACCGTATACCCGTACTGTATACGTACCCTTATATTCAATTGACTTTACCCCATTCCCGGATCCCATGCCTAGGACAGATGTATAGCTATATTACATTAAATAGAACTGTCATAAATCCTTACGTTGAGACAATTTTTATCGCCATTTAATGTGATAAATTTTTCTAACCGATAGTTCTTATTTGTTTCTCCCCTCGATGCTGCGTCTTTGGGTCCGATCAGAGTAATAAAAGCTTGATCGCCTTCTCGCACTGCCATGGGATCTATCGGTTGTACAACAGTTTTTACGGCCGTTTCCATTCGCAGACAACCAAATTTGGCCACAGTATGCGACCACTGTTGAAGAACAACTGATTCGCCTTCTTTCGCATATTGGCTGAACTTTTGACGGAAAACCCTTCGCATATTACTCAATCGTGAGTATGATATCGAATGTCCTTGATAACGTGTACTGCAGATGGACTGCAATCTGGTGGTACAGATTCCGAGTCTGGCTAAACTTGCCAGGCGGCAGGTCGTGCAAATATTCATGCTTATATTCTAAGAATTCCCTTTAACTTTCTAGTTTAACGTGACATTGAAGATAAAGTTCCACTCTGTATCCCACCAGCTGTTTTAAGACTCTTGTCTGCAACAACAAATCCTTTCAAATTTCAAATTTTCCTCGCACGATAATGGTCTCCGTTTCAACTCGAGGCAACAGCAATGATTATGGCTGCAAACGTAAATGTTGAAGTGGTTGGAATCTTCCATCGGTTTAATTTAAAACCTGAAGGTTAGGAATGGAAGGAACGGTCAACAGAAGGTCAGTAACCTCTTGATATCTTCCTACCCCCAATGTTAGGATCTTTAACAGGATAGAAAGCATAAATATCAACAAAGGTAGGCCTACACACTGCCCTATCTGGTTGGCATTTTCTCGACAGCTATCTCTAAATAGTCATATTACCTCAAAAATATGATATCCAGTAAGGCAACAAAAACAAAATTCCATATTGTACAAGATTTAAATTTCGATAAATAGAGTTTTATAGAGGACAGGGGATTTTAAAATACCAGTTTCTGTAGATCCTAGAGAAATAGAAATATGTCACCACTGGGATCTAAACCCGTTTTCGCAGCGTGTGCACTAGCAACTGAGCTACGATGAACGCTGATGTTAACATATTCTGTTTCTCTAGTCGTCACCTCAGCTCTCAAGAATTCACCGGCGGAAATTGACATCGAGCTCAACAAAGTGGAGATCAGCCTTTTTTGCACAATGTCACTTGACCAAGGACCTCCTGTCCGTCCGTCATGCTGTCAAAGCCCATGAAAAGTTGTAACAATATCATCGATGATCGATTTGATTGACTATCATCATCTGAATATCAACATTTTTGGCAAGACCTGATATTTTGAATTTGTTTCTTTTGAATTAGAAGCTGATTATGATTCCGATTGGTGGGAGCTTTGCAAAAGGACGCAATCCATACAGACACATGGCGATGTACTAATCGAAAGTCGACATCATTTCAAAACTGTGAAGGGTAAATTGACCTAGAAACATGAATGAATGGGTCCTTGACGTTCCAGGAATTGTCGACGAAGGAGGAGGGGAGTACGGAATTTGTGAATACGACCCTAACTTTTATTTTTTTACATTGTTATTTGCACCACATGTAATGTTCGAAAAGTTAGAATATCCTTTCCAAGGACTATGACAAATGAGTCTAACACTAATAATTAGCTTATTAGTGGCGCCAATTATATTTTCCCACGCTTGTTTCACAAAGATGTGCTAAGTAACTTTATAAGAAGCTCAACTTAGATACTCGTTTTCTGCAAGGCCCAACGCTAAGGGAAAATGGGGAGGACAGACTAAATAATGTAACAAATAACATGCTAAATAATAAAGGGCTGCTCCCCCCCGCTGGAAAACATCATGTGCAAATTTATTTTATATTAAAGAAGGAATCTCTCCCCCGTGCCAATATGGACTACTATTTTTATATTCAGTTGCTTTTATGACTGGCAAATAGAGTACTAAAGTGTGACGTCACGATTTAATGAATATCCAAAATTTGATAATTTATTTGACTCGTTCCTTTCTTCTTGTTGAGAAAGACAACCTGCCCAAATCTGAGAATCGTACCTTGAGTAATCGATGAGATATGCCCTTTCAAACTTTAAATCATGCATATCAAAACCTTGTTAAATGAACCCAGTTCATAATTTTATGAACTGAGCAAAATCAATAGTGTTTCCTTAAGGACTTTTGCATATTCAAACAGCCGTTTCTCGCAGCGGATATGAGATTTGAACGCCACATTTTGCATACAGGCTGATCTGAAAGTAGTCTGGGATCTACTTTGTGCCTCAACCCAGTCACGTGACTTTACGTCATTTGGGGTATATTAGATGAGACACATGCGTTTTTTAATTAGAACCAAGAATGAACTAAGAACCGAGAAAGAGTGAAGACGATTGTAATACATCGATTAGTTAGAATCATTAGTATTGTTTTATGATTCGAGTTAAGTTAAATATACAAGAGTAAAGGAAACTCAGTTTATTTCTTCGAGTTCAGTTGCGGCAGTTTCAACTTACAAATCACAGGCATTTGGTGGCATGGTTAACACTGTGATGTAGTTATGATTGCGATTCCTTGAAAAAAGGTTTTGGTGACGTCATCACTTCACTACTCTATACAAAGGCACTTAGTAACCACACATTGCCCTTACGTGCTTTTCTATTACAGCCACGTCCAAATTTTACACCTCGGTGCCGTGAAGCACACCATATTAGTATTTTGCTTAAGGATAGTACAGTAAAGCCGGGGCTTGGACCATTGAATCACATTACTTTGGGATGGAAAACTCGATCAAGCTGCCTCCAAACCTTGTTTCCAATGGTTAATCAAATTGAAGACTTTTTGGATGAGTAATCATTCAAAAAATGTTAAAACATGTTTTTGGTTGACATCCCATTTTTCTCCCCAAGAAAATCCAGATTAAGGTATCATTTGTTGCAGGGCTGCTGCAGAAAAATGCACTAAAATTCTAATACTTTGCAGAACTAAATTTCTAGTTTCCAAGAAATTTGCTTCAATATTCCAGGACTTTTCCAAGGTACTACAAAAACAAAAGAACTTTTCAGGACTTTTTAGGTGCAGATCAACCTGGCTCATAATTTTATGACCTGAGCAACAGTAACAGAGTTTCCTTAAGGATTTCTACAAATTCAAATAGCCATTTCTGACAGTTGCTGGGAGATTTCGAGACGATGTTTTGTATTGGAGGTTTTGGTGGCAGGGTTAATACTTCGATGTAGTTGTAATGACGATTCCTCGAAAAATGTTTTTTGTGACGTCATCACTTCCCGCTCCTTATTAGGACCTCCTCGTTTACTAATTTCAAGATATTTTTCCAGTAATCAAAATATAAATGATGTCTGAAAACACTTTAATAACTTACTATGCAACATTTGACCAAGAAACAGTGCTAATTAGTCAATTAGTACGATTTTTGTCCTCATGTGTGTCATTCTTGTTTAAAACTTTTACGAAATTGAGACTGGAGTTCAGACTCCCCCCGTTTATTTGGACACCCCCCCGTTTATTAACTTTAGACCGTTATGATGACCCCCTATTATTCAGACCCCCCCCGTTTATTCGGCACTCCAGAGTACTCTATTGCTCAAAGCAATATTCAAATAGAATCACTATCAAGAAATAAAATCAACATAGTGGTATAAGCTAGACAAACGAAAGAACTACAGCTCATCATAACGGATTGTAAAGCTGGCGAAATGAGTACCAAAGGCAATATTATCCTTCAGACTAAGAAAATAGAAATAAATTTTGATAAAATGTTGTCGTTGAAACACTGGCCTTGTGGTAGACATGCCCACTTCAGGTCAGCCCGTGTCACTGCTCGTTAAGATGGACAGTTAATCAATCAGTTGATATCCGCGTAAAAGTAAAACTCTTTCTCTGTCTTCACTTGAAAATCAGAAACAAGACAGTCTGTCTTAGCTTGGCAAATTACCGCTTTGAATCTGTAATTTTCTTCATCTGATTTGATAACTCCAAAAAATGGTTGATAGAATGTACATCTGTCTTCTCACTCATTGATCGCGTTTTCCCGGTGATTGTATATCCCGATCCTTTGGAAACTTTCAACTTCATTTATGAACTTCAGTCATTACAATTATTGTTACTACTGACCTTTCTTCCAACGTATGTACGTTCTGCCTTAGGGTTGATGCTCTGTAATGCCAGCTTTGAATCTTTATCAGGATTTCATTCTGTAGCTATGAAGGCAGAAGTCTTGTTATACAAGACTATTCCTGCCCCGATTAGGAGGTTCTTGCCTTTCATTTCCTTAGTACCCTTTGCCATTCTCTTTTCGTAATGCCCTGTGCCATTGTCTTACCGTAGTGTCCTTTGCCCTTGTCTTTTCGTAATGTCCTTTGCCCTTGCCTTGCCGTAGCGTCCTTTGCCCTTGTCTTTTCATAATGTCCTGTGCCCTTGTCTTGCCGTGGTGTCCTTTGCCCTTGTCTTTCCATAATGTCCTGTGCCCTTGTCTTGCCGCAGTGTCCATTGCCCTTGTCTTTTCGTAATGTCCTTTGCCCTTGTCTTGCCTTGGTGTACTTTGCCCTTGTCTTTTCGTAATGTCCTTTGCCCTTGTCTTGCCTTGGTGTCCTTTGCTTTGATTTTCCGTAGGTAGAGTAAATCCTTCAGTGACAGTATTACTTTACATGTACATTTTCTCCTTCTCCCACTACACAGATCCAAACAGAAACGTAATAACCGTCGTTTGTGTTTTACACATTGGAAGGCAAGTTGGTCTGAAGCTGATCAAATGATTTTCCTAAACACAAAGGGCAGGGGTTATTTTTTCGTGAATGTTGCAAAGTACAGCAGCCTTTCCTGTAGTAGACCACCCGTAATACAAATGAAATTTGGTATGAGGTAGGTGGCCATTTAGAGAAGGCGTGCTAAACATTTTACATGGTCTCATAAAGCCTAGACAGTTTTACAATTTTTTTTATCGGGGAATTACTATTTGTCGAATAGAAATTATGTAGAATAGAACAAGTAAATTGGTAATCACCATAATATATACACAAATTAGAAAAATAATAATTTACACTTATATTGCGACAAGTTTTATGATCTGATGCTCATCTGCGCATTACAAGATAAAAAACCGTGAGATAAAGTTGATATTGGATATTTAAAAGAAGGAGTATGACATAAATATCTAATAATTTTAATTCAAAATTTGATATTCCCAATTTAATATCAATATAACTGGTTAATGTAATTTTAAAACCTATGGATAGAATGCTACCTTTAATAAATGTGTCCTTGATAGTAATTTCAAAGTCTCGATAGAAATCAATCAGCAGTTTAATCAGAGAAATTTAACCTGGTTTAACTATTATCTGATTTTTCTCTTTCTTTATAGAAATTAATCAACAGTTAAAACTATTATCTGATTTATCTGTTTCTTCTGTGAATTATTCTATAATTCACGTTATGCAACTGATGGTTTAACGATTACAAACACGGGTGTCGTATCTACTACTACTGGCTTAATGTCTTGTATAGTAAAATCATTATGTGATTAAACTTAACTTTGATTGACTGTTTAATTAGCCCAAAATTAATTTTTAAATAATACTAGAAATATCTTAAGTACTCTTTGGTCTCTAATGGACGAACGTTTATTAATTTGTAGAATTTTCCCAACCCCCTAGAGCGTATTAGAACACCCATCCTTATCAATTTTGGGAAGTCAGCTTTGATGATGTAAAACGAAACATTTTTTGCGGATTTTATTGATGATGATTTTTAAGTGACGTGAAGATTTCTGTGGCTAAAATGTTCCTTGTTTTGTTATCTTTTCTGTCGTATATTTTTTTATTTTACAATTAACAGAAATCCTTTTAAATAATGGATTCCACCCCGCTGTTTATTCCAACGTCCCGTTTATTAATTTTTGAAATTGTTTTCAGCTCCCTCCATTTTATTCCAGCCCCCTGTTTACTGGAAACGAAAGAGTATGTCACCATTGATATTCGAGTCCTTTGCTGTTGGTAATAGTTCCAAATAATTATTCTCTAATTGGACGGAATTTAAGTTTGTACAGGGCACATAAGTAAACAAAGTACCAGCAGTAGGTCGAATATAGATAGATCCTTGCTTAGAAGAGGTATATTAATAGAAAGCATGCTATTGTATGGCAGAAGTAGTTAGTATAGAATAGGCAGTGGCTTATAGCGGGGAATGCATAACCGAGAGATTACTGTACAAGAGTTAGGTCTACTGCGACGCCATGTTAAGTAGAGTGATTATTACACGCGTCTAATATCTGCATGAGCTCGAAGATAAATCATTGGTGAGATACACGCTGGTTTTTTCATAAACAACTCAGTTGCTTAGGTGTGAGGCCTCGATTTGGTCCAAAATCTAAGCAACAAGCTAAGCAACCCGAGGCCTCAAATTTAGGAGGGACACTTTTTAAAACGCCTGAAAAATAAATTAGGAAACGTTTTTCGTTAAGAAGTGATTACAAACTGTTGATATATAACAAATATCACACTGTAGATAATGTGTCAAGCAAATAGTTTAAGGATCCAACCATCATTTAGTATTTCATCATTTACAACACAACGAAATTCGACGATAACCTGTAGTGCTACCTAAGCGACAACTTAAGCAATTCCAGTCCTGATATGGGAAAATTGCAATGCAACTCCAGGCCTGAAACTGAAAATGGAGTTGCTTATAAAAAAACGTGTAACCAGAAAGAAGTTCTGAAATTATTAACTACGATTAGCAGTGGTACATTTTTAGTTGACGCTGAAGTTGATATCAAGGAAATATTTTCACAAATGTTGTTAATTTTGGGAATTGCTGGATACTTCAGCGTTGGCTGCTAGTTATCTACTCGACATGATAACCCGACAGACTACAGTATATATAGGTGACCGTCTCGACTTTGAACGTTGTTGATCGGAAATCCTCTCGAACTTAATTCTCGGTCCCGTGGACATACCTATCTGCTTCGAATTAATTTTTCGGTCCCTTTCAAGTTCGAGATCAGGAGAATCCACCGTCCAATAGTCCAATGTCTACGGACGTCTCATGGCGGAACGACAGTCCTAAAAAGGCCATAGTAAATCATATCCTGAACGCCGTATTTGCTTTGAGGCCTCTTTCTGTTTTCTGCTCTATACTCTTTTATCTATCCCTAGGGCATTTTATTAAACGCAAAGGACAACTGATTGTTATATGAATACCATTAAGTGTTATATGACTATTCTATACATTGAAAATTGAATGATGTTTCTATTTCAAAGTGGTGGTAATGCATCTATAATGTCCTTCCTTTACACTCGATAATCACGTTTTAAACAACGAACACATAGCCAGGTGTTGATAGCATGCTGAATTTATGATAATTCCTAGGGAGTGCATGTTTTGTTTGAACATATACATGTACCGCGTAGGTCAAAGGTCAATTTAAGGGTGATGCCCTTTCATATCTGATCGAGTTAACTATATCGGTGTAACCAAAGTTCAAAGTAGCGACTACGGTACGTATGTTCCACATAGAACAATGCCATCCGACTATTAACGTGATCATTTGTGCATACATATTGTTAGCTGAGAATGGACGAGAAAGACTTTCGCAAGTTTAAATTTCTCTCTCTGTGTTCACTTCTTTTCTTATCCGATTTAGTCCTCTTCGCGGAAATGAGATTCCCTGCGTTTTGAAGGTTTCAAGAGTCTTCAGTGGGTACGCACAGGTTGTTTCCTTTCGCTCACTCTACCTTTGCCATCTGCTAAAGAATTGCCTTCAAATCATGCCATGAAATGGAAGTTCATTAGCAAGAACTAAGAAAGACTTTCGCAAGTTTGAATTTCTGTCTCTGTGTTCACTTATTTTCTTATCTTATCTTATCCGAAATAGTCGTCTTCGCGGAAAAGAGATTCCCTGCCTTTTGAATGTCTTCAGCGGGTACGCATAGGTGTGTTGTTTCCTTTCGCTCACTCTACCTTCACCATGCGCTAAGAATTGCCTCCAAATCATGCCATGAAATGGACGTTCATTAGGAAGCGGTCCACAACTTGATTCCTTTGCAATTATGAAGACCCGTTCTATGAAAGTAGGAATAATCTGCAAATCCCCATACCAGTTCATTCACATTGAGCAGATTAGTTTTCGCCAGGATTGATTTTCTTTGACACGTTTCCCAAAATAAATCTCAGACTTTATCTCAGATTTATTATCAACACAACAACAGACAACATTATAATCGACTTTGACCAAGTAGATACCTTGGTAAATAGCAAACAAAAAGAAAAAATATTAATACTTGTATCTTAAATATCAGTTACTTGTACCTTTCGTCTTTCCCCAAAATTAGACAAACATTGTTTGTACACGACATTTACTCCTCGCGAAAAATCTAAAAATTGTCGTCAGCGAAATGAAGTCTTGTAAATACTATGGTGACAACTACACCGACAAACTATAGGGAGAACGCCAAGAAGGAAACTACAATTATGACAACGTTTCGTCTTTTCTTTAAGACTTATCTTTAAGATTAGTGGCAGATGTTTTTTCATTATAACCTCCAATGTACAAGGACCTGACGAAGTCTTAAAGAAAAGACGAAACGTTGTCGTAATTGTAGTTTCTTTCTTGGCGTTCTCCGTATAATATTAAATGAAGTCTATAAATTTATTGTTTAAAGTGAATGACAAGGTCACACACAAGAACCATGAAAATATTAACCTCATTAGCTTAGTACGGGGAATCTTCCTACAACATTTTCATAACGTAATTTTATAAATTTCGGATCAACATTGGGCAAATCTATGATTCGCAAGTTCAGAAATTCTTTAAATTAGTGGGAAACATTTTAGGGGACACTAAACATCAGACCTGTGAACAATAAAGTTTTGGAGAAACCTTTATCAGAAAAGAAAACTGCTGAATTTAGTCTTTCTCAAGTTATGCGCAAAGCTGTATGAATGTCCGTAATAGTGCGCCAACTAACTAGGACAAAGTAGAGGTAAACATATATTTAGAAGTTCACTTATGTAGTTTACACGTTCTGTAATAGTGTGCCAACTAACTAGGCCAAAGTAGAGGTAAACATATATTTAGAAGTTCACTTATGTAGTTTACACATTCCGTAATAGTGCGCCAACTAACTAGGACAAAGTAGAGGTAAACATATATTTAGAAGTTCACTTATGTAGTTTACACTTCCCAGAATACTATGCCATCTAAGAAAGAGTGAATAGATCTACAAACATAAATTTAGATGTTCATTGAATTAGTTTACATATACATTTTTCTATTGTGCAAAGACGATGGGAGCGACTGCCAACTTTTTAGTACAACAGAACAACGCAGTTTTGCCTGAATGGCAACACGCCTCGTTGCCCAAATGTTGGAAAAGAGATGTTTACTAAACTAGATATGATGATTACTAACGCTAAAAATGTTGAAGGCATTAAGAAATGAAAGCTTTGCATAAATACAGCGTATATGCAGAGCTATAGGGGTAAGAGTTGGTGTGCTGCAGAAGTGTTTATAATTCGCACATGTCACCTACAGTACAGCAGACTCTTTGTCGCCCTGTTGGTTTGAAAATTGTCCCGTCGGGGATTGTCTAGCCCAGTCTGGTAACAGTAGACAAGGCTGGAATCAACTTTTAGTGCTATTTAGAAGTTCAGAGTATCCGAGGTACCATAAATCCCATGTATAAGCACATGAGCTTTCAAGTTTCAAACCGTTTTTGGAGGTAGGTTTTTACACGAATGTCTTATTAACCGGGATTGCTTCCTTATTGATGGAAACACAGATGTGAAATTTGCTTAGTAGTAAGTTGGTAGTTGAATATCCAATCATTTTAACCTGTAACTGAGGTTTTAGATGCCGACCGCGTATATGGAAAAGAGCGACACTAAAATGTCACACAAACGTTCCGCAATCTCTCAGTGCTGCTCCCTGATAAGCATTGGGGCCATTCCAAAGGGACTATTTGTCCAAAAGGGAATAGGGTTTCCCTGAGGGAGGAGTAATCATTGAGGGGTGGGTTAATATATTTGAGATTCACGTCTTTTAAATTATATTTGATATTGCATAAAGTAAGCGTCGCTTTTTCTGCCGCATGCTGCGGTACGCAAGAATTAAAGAGATAATGAAACGGAGATCGTTCTTTTTTGTCTGACTA
This sequence comes from Alatinidae sp. Z8VKAUB7J3, assembly GCA_010016025.2. Classification (NCBI taxonomy): domain Eukaryota; kingdom Metazoa; phylum Cnidaria; class Cubozoa; order Carybdeida; family Alatinidae; species Alatinidae sp. Z8VKAUB7J3. Next base: position 147,640,730 of record JAAAKM020006971.1, on the reverse strand, counting down.
CTCTCACAAACGTTCCGCAATCTCTCAGTGCCGCCCCCTGATAAACAGTGGGACCTTTCCCCAGAGTCCGTTCTTTCCAAAAGCGAAAGAGGGTTCCCTGGGGGGTGGTCATTGAGATTACTGGGGGGATTAATTTATTAACAATTATTAATAATAAATTTATAAACCCAAGAGTGTAATGAGATGATAAGCTTGTTAACGCGGGCGCTTTCGCTCGCTACGCTGCAACAGTGATCTTTGACGTAGGTTGAAGTTCTATGGCTGCAATTACAAACGTTCCGCTCCTCTTTTCGTCAGTTGTTACTCTTCTCCTGTGCGGAACAAAACCCTATCGTCTTTCGTTGCTATGTTGATAAATTACTTTGATTACATTCAAGATGACAGAAGGAGTAGAAGATCTGTGACATTGAACTTTGTAACATTGAGGTGTTTGTACTTTCGGCCAACACGTGAAGATAGGCATGCTTCCCATGTGTTGAATTGCTATAGTAGTGATTTACAGCATGGACTTCACCTTGAAATTGTTCTCTAGAATCATTGGGATGCCCAGTCCAGCATTAAATGCTGTGCACAGGGAATCCTCGTAGAGAGAACTACTGTCAAAGAATTTAACACAAGTACGAAATCAGTTACACGTCCTCATTTAAACACTGACTGCTCTTTTCATACTTAGTTATTTATTAATTACTTCTATTAAACAGCCAACTTCATCAGAAACAGAGGCCATAATTCATCCCGTCCTGACGGTTATTTAAGGATTATTATCTCGATAAAGCAAAGTCAAGAGAAAGAGTGTCACCCCCTCCCCCAATTTTTTCCCCCTACTTTTCAATCTCTCGGTGTAGCGCCCTGATAAACAGTGGGCCTTTCCACAAGTCCATACTTTCCAAAAGGGAGAGGGGTTTCCCTGTGGCGGACATAATCACAAAGATTGCTGTTGGAACGAAATGTTTAAGATTCGGAACTATTTACAAGTAACATTGTATAACATACGCGCTGCCATGATTGCCGCGTCTGCGCG
>JAAAKM020006971.1:147616856-147637676 GCA_010016025.2 Alatinidae sp. Z8VKAUB7J3 | reverse complement strand
ACTAAAGGCTTACGGTAACATAACATTAGTCATGACAAGGAGGTGACAAACAACTTAAGTCGATTCATCACCGGTCAGCTTCAAGGAAGTACCCTTTGGTAAAATGGCTTCAGGAATGCGACATAAATGCGACGTACAACTAGCGTGAACATTTATTATCTTTTTAAGACCTTTATTATAAACATCCCTAACAAATCAAACATCTTTGCTAAAATAAAAATCGCAGCTGCAAGAAAGACCACTGCTAAAACAAACGACTTTCCCACTATGAGCATCGCTGCTATGACAAAAACACACTTTCTCAGGGACTGGGGAACAGGGGGCAGAAAGGGCCATGCCCCCCCAAGATTTGCCAAATCATTGCCACTTTTCATCTTTATCAAAATTGAAACTGATTGCGATAGACATTGTGTCACATTCACAGCAAGATGTGCATATCGACACAAAACACCCCTTTCCACACTATGACCAAAGGCACCTTAGTGGAATGTGAAAAATAAATTTGAACCCGGCCCACTTGCCCCCCCTCCCCAGACGCCTTACCTTCCCCCGTCGCTACTCCTGCAGTACATATTCTTGCCTCCGTAAATCTGAGAGGCAACTAATAATTCGACTACAGCAACGACCCCTAAGAGAGCCTCTATCCCCGCAACAATAAATAACGTTTCTACAATAAACATTACAGGGGTGCAACTAGAACGTTTTGAGGGCAGGGGAGCATTATAAGAATTAAAGCAAAATTTCTCATATGTATTTTTATGAAGGGATGAAGTTGTAGGAGTTCGTTTTATTAAAAATCAACCTGTTTTCTACACTCTAAGTCTAGTATTCCCTTTCCCCTACCCACAATTAACAGCCTAATTTCTAACTTAAAATACAATATTTTCATAGCATAAAAATTTAAGAATGGACTTGAGAATTATTTGAGGCTTAAAACGCCTATTTGTTAAGAATGACGTGCTCATGAAAATGAAGACCAACAGTTAGCATCTTGCGTTCAAGGGCAAGGCCTCCCTTCTAGTTGTACTTAGATGAGGGCACAATTTCGGTCGATAAATCGGTAGAAAAATTAGGGCAGGGGAGGCCTTTCCTCCTTCCCTCCTCTAGTTTCACTCCTGCAGTACTCCTAGAAATGCTACTTCTACGAAAAATGACCTTGTTTGCTGTTGCGTTAGACTAGCCTGAGAACTCTTGTCAATACCAACAGTGTTTCATGAAGTCTGTGCAGGTTAAAGTGTTCCTGAGCCAATGTTGGGAGCTTTGAGCTGCTCTGGTTTCAAGTAACCATTCAACGTGCTTGAACAACGATTTACGGTTTACAAGCTCGATGGTGTAAACGTGGAACAACGTAGAATCGAACCCGGTCCTTCATCGTCGCAACTCTGATGTGCTACTCCTTACAGTAACTGTCCATACGTTTGAGTGAGGGAATTTTTAACCAATATTTTTTGTGACTAAAGACACCACACGGTAAATGTAAGTTGGGCATGGTTCATGTACAATAGCCAGTGTCAAAGGCTTTCGACAAAATATCGTAAAATCCCGAATATAAGCCCCCCGAATATAGCCCCCCCCCCCTGTAAACTAACCAAAAAATCCTTCCAATTATAAGCCCGTTGTGCAGGGAGAGGTGGAGGCATCTCATAAACCGTCAAACCCCATGAAAATGGGAAATGAAGACGTTAAACGGAATTACTACTACTACTACTACTTACTACTGCACCTATGCAACATATCTGCAGTTGTGATGTGACCCTCCTACTTTAAACCAAGTATATATTCTGAGTTTTCGAAGATAGATGACATTCTGTCTGTCTGATCAGCCTTGCATATACTGAACAAGTCTTCGACCCATATAATAAGGTACACAAGGCATGCACTGTAGACAACAACCTTAGCCATAAGGTGTAACTTACCTTTCCTATCTTACAGATTCTCTCTTGTAGTCAACATCAATTATGCCTTACATGACACTGCTTCAGAAGTGCAGAACCTGCACCATGGTTATAGAAATGTTGGTGGTCCTACACTGGACTATGCTACCCTGCTCAAGAAAGACACCTGTAGATCTTCTGATACCAGAGCTCTAGAAATCGATTATAACTGTAACTTGTGGAGAATGCTGATCATGAATTCAGGTGCACCCTCTTGAGGATGATAATGATGAGGATGATGATGTTGATGATAATGATGATGATGATGATGATGATGATGATGATGATGATGATGATGATATCATGTCTGAATCCATCTGATTATGTACAGAGGCAACAAGGTGGCTGATAGACTATATTAATTTGTTTTCATTTACCGTGAATGTCTTTGGCTCTGCAGGCAGCACAGTATTCTGGTATTATACAGAGGTTTCACTGCACTTTAACCCAAAAGCAGAGCAAGATGCCAATAAGCTGTAGAAGGTCAGTACTTGGAGGTCATCAGCAGTATGAGCAGCCAGTACAGCATGGTCAGTGAGCATAAGCTTGGTAACTGCCAGCTTTATTTTCTTTGTCTTCATTGCAACTCTTTGGATGTTGAATAAACCACCATGGTGAGGAGTGTGCAGATAAACACAATGTGTAGTTCTTTGGAAAATGTGCTCCAGCAAACTCAAGAAATAAATGTTGAATAGGCATAGTGCAAGAACACACCCCTGCTTTACACCATATTTAATGGGGCAACTCCCTTAGAGGCAACCATTAAAGAGATATGTGCTTGCATGCATGGATCATGTCCATGTTTATTTCTTGTCAAACAGAGCATACTGTATATCATTATAAACTTGTGATTCCGGTGGAATGATTCAGTAATGATTCAGTAATGTAGGTGGGCAACATATTCTCTTTAGTAAATTCGATCTCCTTGAGTCCATCTCTGATTACAAGGTTGAATACTTTGGTTAGCCAGATGAAAACAATATGGAGGGATGTGTGTTCTTCTCTGCCTTTATCCTTCAGTTGAGAAAGCGAAGAGATCATTTCCACTGTAGAGGGATATGCACAGAATCCACATTATCACTCATGTTTATCTTGTGCACCTGGAACTTACAGTCTTTAAAGGACCACTCTAGGGCAACGTTTTCCAACAGTGATAAACTTTCCTTTAAGTTGGATTGTATAGGAAAAGTATTTAATGAATTCTAGGGTCTTTGCATACCTGAGCTGTGGTAAGTGCTGAAGTGAGTAACAGGTTTATTTGAGTGTGATGCAGTTTCTTTGGTTATGTTCTGACTCTGCTGCTCACTAAGTGAGTTATCTGTTTTACCATTTGCACCATGGTAAGCCCTTGTGACTAGCAAACTGCACTGTTCAGCGATGCTCTTCCGGTCAGAAGGAAATCAAGTTTTTGCCGAGGATGCCTGCATAATACTATGTACCAGACATTTGCAATTATATAGCAGTTACAATTTTTAAAAACTTTGGCTCAGCTTAGAAATTTGTACATGGCAAAAGTGTCACACATGAACCAAATTCTTCTTGTGTAGAGGTAGTGTTCATGATTTGTAATACTGGGGAAGAGACAAATAATGATTTTGAGTCTCTCAGTGCTACGTATCCACAGAGGCCACCGCATCACATTTTTATGCATTTGATGCCTAGAATATAGCACCGCGTCATAATGAAAAACAATTTGTCAAGGCCTTAAGTGGCCCAAAGATGCTCAATAGTATTGACAATAATATGGATGAACTTTTACTGATGAAATCCACCCCATCCCCACCCCTTACACACAAACCATTCACTTTCATTGACAATAATGACTCATTTCACCAGTGTCCTTCGTCATGTAGGGAGCATCTATCCTCCCATTAGCTGTTGCTACAAAACAAGATGAAGTAATAATAAACAGACTAAATGAGAGAAAGAAAGGGTGAGAACATCAAAGTACTGCATATTAAGTGTGCATACTTGTTCAGTTCTAGCACACAGTTTATCTCAATCTTTAAACTTAATAAATCCCTTCCAAATGCCAGTTGGCAGTGTATTTAATGTCTTCCTTATATCCTTTCTTCTCAATTCTTGGCTCTTAAACCTACTCCTTACTTTATGTCTTCAAGCACAAAGGAATTCACTCATGTAAGTCAAATGATTTTCAGTTGCCATGTTTCTCATCGGAAGAAGTTAGACAAAAATGCTGAGCAAACCTCCATGGTTGCAAAAAGTGTGTATTAGTGGATCGTCAATAAATATAGATCTACAGATTTTGATTTTGTCAAAATATTGTGCAGTGTTTCAATCATTGCCCACAGATGATCAAGAATGTTATCAATTTTCATGTTTATCAGTATTATTGCCAATATTATTGCATGTCTATTGGTGCTATAATCAATTTAATCAATATTTGCTTCCAAAATCACAGTTCCAATTAATGCTCAACAAGGTGTTCAATTAATTGATTGTTAGGTGTCACCAGAGCTCCTGTAGCAGAGTCATATAACTAGACCTTGGTCTATGAAAGCTTCGCAATGCATGGGGCTTGTATGTATGGTAATACTGTAGAATTGCCAGGGAGTTTGTCTGAATTTTATCAAGCAAGTCAGGAAATTTTGTTTCCAAGGTAAGGCTGGGAAACCTGTCTACACACTTCTTGATTCTTATGTTACCAAATTTGCTAGCAGAGGTGAAGAGTGCATCATATGCCCGTTCTTCATTTCAATCATGGAGCCGCCATTGGAGTTGCCATGGTCCTGTGGATAGTTCACTTGCTTTCTATGCTAGAGGGTACAAGTTCAGTTCCGTGAAGGGCCATTGGTGACGACTGGAAGGGCATCGGGTCGTAAAGCGAATAAAAGATAAAATCATATACTGTTTTTCCAGGGAAAGGGGCACATACAACAATTTATGGTGGCCCATGTTTTCCGTACTGAAGCCATTCTGTCAGTCAGATTTGCCAACCTTTGTCTGAGTTTTTGAATTGGCAATTTTCAAAAAGTAGTAGAGCACTGCGAATTGTGAGTTGTGAGCCAGAGTTAGTCAAGCCAATCATTTACGTTTGAAGTCAAGCAGGGTCACTAAGTTTCATTGGCCAGTCATTCTTTGCTTTCTCATTATTTTTATTGTTTTTGGTCCTCTCTTTTCCCAATTAGCTCTCTTGGTATTTGTAGGTAACATATTGTTTTTGTTTGTGAATACAATGCCATCTGTTGGTATTGTATTTGTCTTCATTGGTACAGGTGAATGTACAATGACTTGTTTTAATTTGGTCATAGATTATTGTGTTTGTTTGTTTTTGTAATTTTAATCTAAGCAGGATTTTGGCAGTAGTACATATATGTTGTTAATTGATCCACACCCAAAAATCTTTTCATTGGTTTATTCTTATAGGATGATGAAAAGAAGACACAAAAACTTGGAGTTGTGGAGATACAATATATAACTAATGTAAGTCTTGAATATAAATATGTACATCAGGCGTTTTATGCAGCTTACGGTTATGCATACATGCTGAGCAAGTGTATAATTTATTAACAATTAATTACTGCTAATTAGCAATATAATTACATACATCACAATTTTTTCTCTTATGACAGGGTGCTCACTCTTCAGAAGATGTTTAAATCATGTATGGCTTCGGTCCCCCATTCTTGGGTTGTACCTTGATGGCCCTATCACCTTTCACTGCTCTGGTGGGCTTTCTTAAGGCAGCACTTGGGATTACTTTAATTTTGGCAGACACAACTGTGAGCTGGTTGAGTAACTCTTCGCCTTACGCAAGTTGGAAGTTTTCTTGGAGCTTCTCACAATGCCCCCAGACTCGCAATTATTGTCTGTCACAATCACTCAATATCCTATGTAATCTTTTTGATTCGGTTTCCTTGTAATCAGTCAACCGTTTAGCGTTACAAATTTCTTCATGCAATGTGGTGTCTGTTTAGTTTGTGCCCACCAAGCATACCTGGTTAGACAATCATATATTCCATATGTTGTATGTATACAGCATGATTTTGCACGTTTTCAGTTAGTTGTGTTCGACTGCAGTTTACACTCAGTCACTGCGGAGCATCGCTGCTGCATAGACCCAGTGTTATGTTAGAGAATCTGGGTCATCAGGCTTTTGTTTGCCATCATCTTGTCGTTATTTGGATAGTTTGATTCTTTCATATTATCATTTCTTACAATAAAACAAAGTGATACAGACAGCTCACCGACACTTGTATCATAGTTACTTCTGTTGTACCCAACCATGGTCACCCTAACACATCCTTGTTCCAAGTGGGATTCTCAAGACAAGGCCAGCACAAGTGGCTTATAACCTGCAGAATAATCCTAAAATATCTGCTTGATGTCTTTTTTTTTAAGCCCATTCTTCTAATCTTTGACTCCATATATTCAAGCAGATTAAAAAAATATGAGTGTTTGTTTTGCAGTTGGTGAAGTCTATCTCATTTATAATGACGTTCATTTAACATTTGCTTTCATTTTCAATTGTTCATCCATTCATTCATGCTTTACAGTCAGCCTTGATCCATGTGTCATTGGATTAGCAACTTTTGATCACTTTTTTCTCCCTTTTACTTCTGCCCTTTAGGGTTTTTTTTCTTTAGTTAATTTTTTTAGCATTCTCAGTCCTTTCTCTTTCTTTTCATTTCTTTCTTTTTCAATTATAATCTTGTAATTCTGTTTATAGGTTGCAGTCAGTAGTCAAAGACAAAAGAAAGATAACTGTTTTGGTAAGTTTAAAAAGTCTAAGTACAGCTTATCTCAAAGATTTCTGGGTAAGCAAAGGTCAATTTCTAGTAATAAGAAGCTACTATTTCTGACTATCTAATAATGGGAAAGAAATATGCAAGCTTGATTTACTCACATACATTGTACTATTTATACAGTAGACAATACTTTTTAAGGCTTTTAAAGGCGCTGCCAATATATTTAGACAACAAGCAAGAAAAAGGTAGCCACATTAGCCCCATGTAGGTCACAGCTATTGTTCACCTTTTTGCATACCTCTTGTTCCACAGTCCATGCATGTACTAACCTTTAGTGAATAAAAGAATATATACATGCAAATGCTCCTATGTAAGACTATACTGTTGGGTTCCCTTTAGTTAGCATAGCACTTTAAATGCTTCCTGTGCCAGCGTAACAGTGGAACCCAGGGCAGTGGATAATTTGGCAGAGGGGGAAATTTGTGCTACTAGAACTGATTGTTCTAAATAGATGTTATCATGTGGAATTGCAGAAATTTTGTTCACCAGTGGAGAAAAAATACCTGAAGGTTGGTATTAAAGAAGCTTGAAGGATTCATGTACAGTATATTCCCCAGTATGCCCTGCAGTATGAAATATGTAATGAAATAAAAAGACTGAAAATTCATCCCACATTTCTTGTCTCATAAGCACTATAGGAGAAGATACAATCTTTGGTGTGAAAAGTAGGCGATTTCGTCCAATCAACTTTTTATAACTTAATTATATGAGTTATTTCTTGTGTTTAGGGTCGGTTTGCAATGCCACTATAGTTGCTATTGAAGTGGAAAATTTACAAAATAGGGCTTAAAAAGTGGCTTTGCAAATTCCGCCAAATTAAGGCAAAAATAAGGAAGAGCAATTAACATTATTGTGAGCATACTTGTCAGTTAAATCAAAAGGCTTCGAAAAAAAAGGGAAATCACTGCTGAAACATCAACACAATAAGGAGCGCGAAAATGATAGTAGAAATACAACGACTGCTCTGTTCTTTACTTTTTCCCATAATTGGAAACGTCTACGACAAAACCCAATTGTTTACAACATTCATAAATATATAAAAACTTTCATTGGGAAGTACATAATACAGTATATGCAGTAAGTTTCGATAACTGCTTCTGCGACTATTGCAAATTTTATAGATCAAACTTCAGTAGAGCGATCTCCGCGACATAACGCTCTTCGTACAATAAGCCACAAATTGTACTATACTTCAATGTACTTATAGTCAGGCTGCGGAGGATAATTTTCACACTGTTCCCTCACAACTGCTTCCCATCACCTACGAATTCTCACCAGACCGACTCTCTACTCCACTATCGGAATAATTGGAATGAGCGCTCTCAAGAGCATGTTTTGGTCTTAGTCTTCATTTCCTTCGTACGTTTTATGCTTCTAGAATGGTGTTCGTTGTGGGATTCTTTCAAGCGGCATGCAGATTACGTGTCCGAAACAGCCCTATTGTTCCTCCTTTAAGGCCATCCTAATGTGAGGTTATCTCGAGGCCTTCAATAGTCATGTTTATTCCATCCTCTAAAGAGGTGATCATAGCACTTAGTAAGAAGTGGCTGTCGAAGGCTATCCATTTATTTCTTCCTTCACTCAATGCCTTATGGTTCGTTTGAAAAATGGCTCAACTCTTGTCCTTCGCCAAATGAAAAAATTACAGAATAAGCTAAGAAACACAACTTCAATATTTTTTGTATCTATTGTATCTTACTGTTATTTACGTTAATCCTTATATCATCAGTGTTGCAGAACTTGAAGGTAATGTGTAGGTTTTGAAACCAATGCTCTAAACTTGAATATTTTCATCAAAGTTTTAACGTTCGTTATCTTAGTCTGTGTTGTTGTTTTCATCGTAGGTCAGGTTATTGTTATTATAGCAGGTCTTGCTATTGCTTGATTCATGGGTTAAATCTTGTTATTTAATTATCATAGGTCTTGTAATTGTTTTTATTGTAGATCTCGACACCGTTGTAATCGTAGGTCTTCCTGTTGGTTATGATTGTCGGTCTTCTTATTGTTGTTATCGTAATCTTTCGCATTGTTATCATCTTGGATCTTGCTACTGTTATTATCGTACGCCCATTTAACGCTATCATTCTACGTCTTCTTATCAATATTATCGTAGGTCTTGTTATTGTTATTATCTTAATCCTTGGCTTTGTTATTTTCATGGGTCTTGCATTAATATTATCGTACGCCCATTTACTACTATCATTCTACGTCTTGTTATCAATATTATCGTGGGTCTTGTTATTGTTATTATCGTAATCCTTCGCATTGTTATAATCTAGGGTCTTGCATTAATATTATCGTACGCCCAGTTAGCGCTACCATTCTACGTCTTGTTATCAATATTATCGTAGGTCTTGTTACTGTTATTATAGTAATTCTTGGCTTTGTAATTTTCATGGGTCTTGCTGTAATATTATCGTACGCACAGCTACAATTATCATGCCAGTTCTTTTTATTACTACTGTGACGTTCGTTTTGTCATCTACAATCTTGTAAAACTTGGAGTTGGTGTTCAGAACTTTTTATTGTTTTAAACATTGGTCTTCTTGTTGTATATGCTGCTGTTGCCGCTGACCTTATTATTGTAAATTATAAGTTAGCAGTGTTGATCACGCAATCATTGTTCGTCTTATTGCTATCATTATGGGCAACGTCCACCTCGCCTCTTGTACAGATTGAGAAAAACTTGAATCTCCTATCCAATTTCTAAAGCATGGCATGCGAAACCTTTACATATCTCAAACGACAACGAATAAAATGAAAATCTTATTATGGCACTTACTAAAAACGCTGACAGAGTCATCCATGGATTCTTCCAGGAGAAAAGTCGCTGTACACTGTTTATAAATTCCTTTATTGGTTGAACACCGTTTGCTAAAATAAGGGCAAGAAAATTGTAATACTACAAAATAAACGTCTACCAGAAGCAAAATAACATATTTGATAACCTTCTGAAAATGGTGTTAATACACATGGAATTAGAGAAACAAGGTCACGTTTTCTCGCCTGTATCCGTTTCTTTCTTAGCTGATACACGAGTTCATGTGTACATTCTCACTCATTAATACAATTATTCATTAACCACTCACACCTGTGCACAAACTCTCAATCCTAAAATCCACTAACTTTACAATATCGTGAAATTTTGTAGCGAGCTACAACAATTTTGGAAATATAGCTGTGTCCGTGAATGTCATCCCAACCACTCGATATTTCTCTCTTCACAAAACTGCTCACGAAGATGAGGGGGCAGGGTGGGGCGGCGCCCCCTTGACAGGATTCACTAGCGTATTCCGCCCCACCTGACAATCTTATCAGCATATACATTTTTACTTTAGTATATCATAATGCATCGGAAGCCAAAAACGTAGAACGTATGGGACGACTCTTGCCTGTATGTCCATAAATATGTTCATTGAAGTGTTCCATGAAAATAACTTCCGTGAGATAAAACTTCAGAACTGCACAAAAATTGTGTCTTTTGGCCTTAGTAAACAAACGTCTCTTACGATTTTAAACAAATGGCTTCGCGGCAATTTACTTGTCCCAGCTAGCATTTAGACTATACAATGCCACTTTCAGTTGACGTTCGCCAACTCTAACATTTTTGTATCGATGTAACCAAATATAATATAAAATTGAATGGATACCATTTTAATTATTATTTCCAGAGAATGATGAAACTTGTGACCTGCCCCCCCCCTTTATATTTTGCAAATCCCAACCGCCCCACCTCTCTTACAGGACCAGCTTCGTGAGAGCACGGAACAGTACGTTAGATCTTCGAAATTTTGTGGTAAGAAAACTTCTGTACTTCATTTTTTACACCGCTCAGTTTCAATGTACAGTCTTTGACAATTCAGACCAATAACTTCTTTATGGTTAGGAAAAACGTAGTCGTTTGATTAATGCTTTACTTCTTACATTTGGCGAATCTGTTAGATTGGGCCTGTATGGCATCGGAAATTTTCAGGGCATTGTCAGTTGGCTTTTTGAATCAATTATCATTGCCCTTATTTCTACTACTTATCTGGTCATGGCTAATAGGTAGGCAAGATATGATCAGGAAGGTAGTAAAGTTTAAGAACCGTTTTCCATCAGAAACATTGAGTGAACGCAGAAATAAAAGAATTACGAAAGGGATATTGAAAGCAGAAACACTGGGATTTGACTATGGAAAGAAAGACGGGTATAAAAATAGCCCATTTTGAAAAAAAACAGCAAGTAATGAAAGTCAAAATATTTGTCTGCCAAGTACATGCGTACTACAGATCTAATGATGCCCTTTAGAAATCTCTCACAGTATCCGATGGAATTGAAGAGCTTCGTGGTGCATTTTGATGGAATACTACAAGTGTACATGGAAAAGTGGTCAAAGTATGACAAGTATGGTATATAGTACCACCTTTCCTTTATCTGCCGTAATGATGGGGAATAACGAAAGAATTATGTGTTCCTGATCATGATATTGGGCATGTAAATAACTACTTCAACACTTGTTTCCCAACCTCTCAAAGCTACAGTACCAGTTGCTCACAATCCTATACAAATCTCCATGGTGCAAAATTTCTTGTGTTCTGACAATTTGGTGGATACTGAGAATGTTTTAATGAGCATGTGTCACTGTCCTATGGGACATACCACAATAAAACATCAACACTTGAGAAATAAAGCAGTAGAGTTCATTTCATACAAACATACAAAGGAAGCATCTTAGAGCTTGAGAAATTGATGTTGGCTTTGACCTTAAATAGTCAGCAAAATATGAGCCATTTCGGGAGCTGATTATCAGGAATTGAAGTACTTACGACGCCTCCTTGACCTACTACTGGGTAGGTATTTTATCGTAGGAACTTTTATTAATATCAAACCTGTACATCTTCTATTATACAAAGCTAAAAATCGTTATTAAATACCGTGCCTAACATTTCTGAAAGATACCGTCTGGCGCCTGAAGAAACTTCTGGGCTAAAATTTTGTCACCAGGAGTGAATGCTATCGAAATTAATGAATAAATTGGGTCGCGCTATCACGGTCGCAAACAAAGGCTATGAGATGGACAAAAATATTCGTGTATATTTTGGGGCCTGAAGGCAGACTTTTTGCGGACCATTTGATTTGATTTTCAAAGGTGTTTTTTTACTTCGCCACGGAAATATGTTATGCCCGACGATAATATGAGGTCATGAAATATCTCTACGCTTGCCCTCCAATGTGTATCCTCATTTGATACGGTGAACGTGAACTCAAATACCTTAGCCAAGCTGTTTAGCAACAAAGATTTTCAAGATTTCAACAGTTTTATCACCATAGAAACAAAATCCAAGCTTTACTTACTGAATCTCGACACATTCTCTCGGAGTCTGAAACAAAAAAAGGAAGACGTTTAAGCCCACTGTATAAATTGCTATTTCTACCTCATAATAATAATGACGATAATGGTGTCGATTTTGTTGACAATGGTAGCAATGATAATGATTACGACTATGATAGCGATGATGCTAATAATCGTTAGGAATATTATATCAATGATGATGATCACAATGGGCATCATGATGATGATAACGATGATGATGATGATGATGATGATAATGATGTTGATATCACTGATAATTCCGACAAAGATGATCCTAATAGCGATAACAATGATGATGATTATGGTCATGGTGGTGATGATGATAACGATGATGATGATTATGATGACGATAATCATGATGATAATCATGATCATGATGGTAATGATGATGGTGATGATAATGACGATGATGCTGCTGATGATGGTGATAGTGATGATAATGATGCTGCTGTTGATGATGATGATGTTAATGGTAAACTAAGACATCAAAGTAGTTGATCATTAGCAAAAAAATATATTACGTTGCGTTACCGTTTGACTGCTAATTGCTCGTCCTCCTCTTCTTTATCGACAGAGTCCTCATCACAAATGAAGTCTGATATTCGTTCATGAAGCTAGAATACGAAAAATACGTATAATGCATGAATATGTTTTGAATTCCCCAGTAGTAACATATTTTCTATTCCTCTAGTGTTCTTTTCAAAAGATTTAAATTTGAAGACGAGACATGTTCTTGAACCCCTTGAAAACAACGCATGGGATTCAATACAAAATCTGTAGCAAAACAGATGGTAAATAAATCGGACTATACGCGAGATGGATTTGGAAAATGCTTTGGAAAAGTTGTTTCTGGTGACGTGGAAGTGTTAAGTAGGGGGACAAAAGTACAAAAATTTTTTAATGGAAATTTAATGCTAATGTAGGTCTCGTTTGTTGACACCTTAATTTTACTCCTAATTCATACAATCAATCCACCCTATGATTGATCTACAAGTTCTGCCGTATATTTTATCAATACCGTTGCAATTACCCAGTAATCAATTAAATACATTCGTTCAGAATAACGTCTACTTATGAATTGTTAGTAATCGGAGACGCGTTAGCTCAGTCGGTGGAGAACTAGTCGAGCCGGCTGAAGGTTGCTGGTTCAAGCCTATGCTCTGCTGTCAACCTGAAAGCTCCTACTGCAAATCTGTATGGAAAATCGGTTCCTGACACTAGCTGGGGAAGGATAAAAGGCGGCGAAGAGCAAGTCACCCTACCTTAAAATGCCGTGGCTCAGGACATGTGATTCTCTACCATATCACATCAAAATTTAACTGCCGGGTTAGACATTCACGCTCCATTCCACGTGCTTGTACTCCCTTACCTTTCAATATCAGAAACGAGGAAACTAATCATGAACACTGATTACACAATTTCTAAAATAAACAACTCCTTCATACGCAACTAAACTCAAAGTTCGAGAAATTTTTAAAAAACTAAAGAACGAAGGTTTTAGAGTGGTAAGCAACGTCGACATTTTTATTGTGCACGTTAAAGTATATCCGTGTGAGCAAAATGCATGGATCTGCAGGAGACATTTGTCGATCCCCAAATTGCGAAATGAGTATTCGTACAGGTTGCTTATTAAAATATCACGTAGTTCAATTCCGATCACAAGCAATTACAAAAAACAGACTGCCATTGATGAATAACTTACATTTTCTCTAGGTTACTCTTTTTTCCTCTATTTAAAGTTAACGAGCTGAGGATCCCTTTAAAGAAATTGCAGCTCTTTTTATCATAACTACGTTTCTAATTTGCCTTTCACAAATTCATATACATTAACTGGTTGGGTTGGTCAGTAATACTTCAACAAATAAATGCTTCATATACCTTAAAAAGAGATACAACTATAATATGAAAATTCAATGCTTAGAATTTTACCTACCTTGTTCACAAAGTAACACATCGATATTTGGAGGAATAGCAAGGGCTCTCTTTGCTATGTGTGCCAAAAGTGTTGTCTTCCCCATTCTGGAAGAAATATCAATAATTGTAGAATAAATCCTGGACTATCAGTTGGTAATTAGGTTCGAAGTAACATTGGCAAAGGAAACAGTACGCCTATACCTTTGCCTGTATTCAGTATTAATAAAGATAGTCACCACTTTAAACAACACCAACAGCATCATCCTTATATGTATCATTATCATAATTAGCATCAGCACTGCTATGATCATCTATTTCATTGTTAGGGTCAGGATTAGCCTTATCACCATTAACGATACCACTGCAACTAATGTCATTATCATTATTACAATAATCGTTTTCATCCAAATCATCAAGATCATTATGATATCACCATCATTTTCATCATCATTATCAAGATGATCGTTATCATTATCATCATTATCATAATCATCATCAAGATCATCATTATCATCACCATCACCTTCATCATCATCATTATCAACATCATTTTTTCGCCATTATAATCATCACCATTTTCGTCAAGGTCATCATCATCATCATCATCATCATCATCATCATTATCATCATCCTCAAGACTATTGTCATCGCTATAATTATTAGTGTGTCAGCTGCTGTTACCATCACTACGCAATTACCTACAATCGCTTTCTGCACTGTACACAATATCAATTAATTTCTACCTAATAATTATTAGCATTACCATCCCCCAGGTCAACAGCATTGGAATGATCATCATTCGATAGTTTCAACGCCCATTATCATTATTGCCGCTACTGTTACAATTATCATTCTCACAACGCACACTACACAACACCACCATCAGTACAATCACTTTCAGTTACACATTTCACATATATCAGAGTAGCGTTGATGCCCTCGAGCCTGATCCATACTTTGCCTGAAAAACAGAGCTGTACACGATTACATCACAGTGTCAGACACTTCGTTACAAGCCACAAAATTTGTCGTTTCAGTTCAACGGAATAACCAATCAACTACCACATGGAATGGGCAATAATTAGTCAATAGTTCCTGTCTTAAAATGGTTTAACACGACTCACAGGCATTTGCTGCTCACCAATGTTATGTCATGGGCGACCCAAGAGCACCTTTGAAATCTTACATCTTTTAAGGGCGTTTTCAAGTTCTGTCTTACATCAGAATATAGTAAGTCACCGTATTCTCCTTATGATTCCCTTTTTCAAATGCCTTTGTATTAAAAATTAAGTATATTATAAATATGAATGGATAATTTATGCTTTTGTTAGACAAAGGTATCTTACCCGTTAGGACCAACTAATCCATAACGTCTCCCTTGGGCGATTGTTAGAGACGCGTTCACAAAGAGCTCTTTTCCTCGTGCTGAAATACTGAAATTTTCAACCTAAAGCAAGCCAACATGAAATGAAAGTGATAAAAATGAGATATGAACATAAATGCCCTTCTAGAGCAAGTTCTAGAACCTTCTAAACGAACTGCAAAGATGTTACTAATCAATTCACAGCAATAATGAGAATGACGGCAGGAATAAATGATATCAATAATAAAACTTACAGACAAACTAACCACAAAACTAGCAAATAACGTAGTTTACGAATGAAGGTGCTATAAGAGCCAAAAGAACATTTTCAAAACGAGGCTGTTCTAACGTTTGCAGTGTTTACAGTTCTTTTATTTTCTTATCGATGTTTTTTCAACATTTTTAATGGAATTTTACTCACAAACTTTTTATTACAAATTCTTCTATCAATCTCCTATCCACTCAGAGAGAATCCCTTTATTTACTCAAATTTACTGTCACATAACTATTTTGTCGTAATAATGTACTATTTAAGAATAAGTTTTCCTTAATAAGGGTCTGTTGGCAAAAAAATAGACAAGAGCCAACCGAAATGCTTCAGGAAAATGAACCCAACATATATCCGTTGTTGCATCCTATCTGAAATGATTTAGTTAAACTTTCATCACCAATACCCACCAAGTGGAAACATGATCCACCATTCTACAGTAGTCATTTAGTGTTCAGCATAAGTTTCAATTCACAGCTGGTCAACCTTGTAGGTTTGCAACCTGGCTTGCATTTTATTATCCAACAAGATTCATGTGCAATACGTGTGTTTAAGTGTTACAATTTTAGGGTTAAGCAACAAAGGAAAACGAACATCAATTATTAGTACCATCGTGGTTTGAAAACCTAACCCCTCGATAGGTTTAACAAAGAAGGTTCGTACAACAATGTCATATTTCGTTTCAACAACCACCTATACAGAGATTCAAGTTAGTCATGGGCTTTATCCTGAGCATTTTGATAACATGGAGATGAATTGTGTAGTGGAACACCTACCAAATTCTAGAAAGGGTGGGATCGGATGCCATAACCTCCATCTCTTCCAGGCTTAAGATTATAAACATATACTGGAGCTCTATATTCAGGAGATGATTTTTAAAAAAACGCTATTAGCTAACAGCAACAATTACAATTAGTTTACAACTAAGCTGACGTACGGTTTCATGCTTGAGCTAAAACAATATGTTGCCAGAATTTCCATTTCATTTTTCAAAACATTTCTAGCATAAAAAATAAAGTTTGAAATAATGAAAAACTGTACCTTAATATCTGTAGCATTTTCCAACAATGCACCTTTGGCACTTTGCTCCTGTTGTGAGACAGAAAACTGTGATCCAGACTCAAGCTCCTTTGTTTCTGCAAGATACTTTGCCTGAAGGTAAATGAATGTTGTGTTAACAAGTATGGATTAAACATCTATTTGACGTAACACAACGTATCTCTTTCATATGTTGAACCCATTAATGTTATGTATTGGCTATTTAGAAGGGCTACCAATTAAATGAAGAAGCCAGTTGCTATCTAAACAATCACGTGTTCTCCTTCTAGTCTCAATCTTCATCGACAATAAGTGCCTCTTCTATTGCACTTCTGTTCCTTTAAAGATCTTGGTGCTTCAATATGCTTTCGTAAATGTTGACCACCCGAGTCATTTTCTTACATAGTTCTTGCTGTCAAGTCCAATAATCTAAGTTTTCTTTTCAAAACAGTAGGTTTATGTAACATCAGTCAGCTCCAGCATCAAATAAATCATACAGCGGTAAGTAAGTGGAAAATTCCAAAAAGAAAGAAATTGACTTTTTACACTCTTTACTTTTGCTCACAGTCCACTTAAGGTCTTCAATTAGGATAGATGTTAGATTAAATCTTGAGCAAATACATATCTAACCATTACATCTGCAGAAATCTTGAAGTAACGTAGTGTCAAATAGTTCTAGGTTCAACTATGTTGTCAAGGTGCTCCAGTTTCAGCTATATCGCTCCAGGCCACCAAAGGTATCAACTGTTGTTATATTTGCTTAAAGACTGTTATGTCAATAGGTATCATTGCTGATTTATTAAAATGATCAAACTGTATCACTTGAGTAAGTTTGCAAAATAATTTTCACATCCAAAGCTCTTTCTTATCATAATTCCTATCAAAAACGCTTCATTTTACAATGTAGCCCAGCATCTTTTTGATTCATTGAGCATATTGATAAAATGTCGCCAATAGCATTGTTTGAAGTTAAATTTGAGTTAGGGAAGACACTCTAATAAGTTAACCTGCAATCAAGATGGGATCCATAAGATATTTGTTTAAAAACAGGCCACTGGATTTTGGCTGATACACTTCTTTACTCTTTGCTAATGTTCCCAAATGAAATGTACCCTATGCAGTAGTCTACTAGAGTAAAGTTGAAACACAAAAGCTTTGTTAAAATCATGTTTCTCTTTTTGCAAGCAAACGTGGTCATTTCCTTTCAGTAGCAAATTCTTTACAAAAGCAAGATAAGACATGGTGTCAATTTCCGTCAGCTAATTTAAAGTTGTGGAACTGAAATTGTCATATTCCTACAGGCAGGGAAGTGGATTAACTATTGCATTGTAATGCATCAATGGTTTACATTCTGTGTAGGTGGATGACATTGCTTTCCAAGTGGTATCCTTTATTAAGCAACCCATAATCTTCTTACAAAATAAAAAGATACTACTGCAAAATACATCAAATCCTATTGAGTAGCACAAGCTTGAGAACCTAGACTTCTTTGCTTGGATGTATATGAATGATCTCTTCTTCATACTATAGGCACAATGTTACCTCTATAATTAAATAATTGTGGTAAAATATGTATTTTATCATACCTGCTTTTGTGCTTTCTTTTTATCTTTCCTGGACATTTTTGGTTGTCCTAAAATAGAGTGAAACAGGCTGAATAGATCAAACAAACTCTCATCATTGTACCCAATAGGTCTGACGTTTGCTCTGTTTTTTTCCACAGTAACTCCTGCTGCTGTTAATGGGCTTATCATCTGAATCCCTTAAGGCATGTGCTTTGCATCTTAAACCTGCTGTAGAACTGTCAAATGAAGCTGAGTAGCAAAACATAAGCAAAGAAAATACATTGAACTGTAAGAAACGCAATATTTTGCAACAGAAACAACAGCATTAAAACATTTTATATAAGATGCTAAGCTCACCAAGTCATCAGGCACCAGGAAAGGCAGTTACACTGATATTGAGCTTAAATAGTGGAGAGTCAACTTCAAGAAAAAGATCAAAAAGGAAACTACAACTTTGACAATATTTTATCTTCTTATAATACTTTGTCAGGTCTTTGTACACTGGATGTTACACTGCATGGAAAACATCCAATTATGTGATATCATAATGACATGCCTTCAAATTGTCTTTCTCT
The DNA here is from genome assembly GCA_010016025.2 of Alatinidae sp. Z8VKAUB7J3. Lineage (NCBI taxonomy): Eukaryota > Metazoa > Cnidaria > Cubozoa > Carybdeida > Alatinidae > Alatinidae sp. Z8VKAUB7J3. Next base: position 147,618,894 of record JAAAKM020006971.1, on the reverse strand, counting down.
GCACTGTTCCTCCACTACAAGTATCATTCTGCAACCAACAGCTGCCTAAGATATATCAATTGTGACTTGATGTGTTGAATAACAGCAACTGAAACATGTGAGAAACTACTAGGCATTTGAATATAGTATCTGAACACAATTACGGCATTATTTTACTTTTTTCATTGTCCTCTTCTTCGCCTTTCTCTAAAATACTAGCTCCTTCCATGTCTTTGGTAACTTCTTCCATTTCATCATCAGATGAGTATCGTCCCCTCATGTCTAGATCTGCTTCTGTCACCTCCTCAGTTTTCTTTGGAGCACCTTCCAACAGACAATTATATACTTCGTTAGTTGCCAATAGCAATGGCAAAACGTTTATACATAAAAAGGAGGGTTCAGAATATAACTAATTCAATCATAATTTGTTATACGAACTTGACACAGCCATATACTGTTATTCCTATGTTATGATAAATTGACTAATCTCTAAAAAGCTTGTCAAAATTTCTGATCTTTGTCAAAAATTTATAGCTGTGATATGCAATGTACTGGTTCATTTGTACAACAATACAAAAATCTATAATACATGATTTGACGAACTAAGCAAACACCGCTTCACATTTTTACCGTTAGCAAGTTCATTCCTTTCAAGAGAGGCATAGACAAGGGAGAGCCCTGGGTGGGTCACGTTTTCACCCTCCGTAATTAATGAAAAGGGGGGTAGAAAGACATAAGTTTTGTGTCATTTTAAACTTTTGTTTAGTTTTAAGTACAGCTACACGATGTATCTTTTATTAGGATATGATTTTTCCGAGACAGGCTCGGGTATGCTTAAGCAAGGCTCCATTTCAGGCCCAAAATATGCTTATCATATGCTTATTTTGGCTCAAATTCAAATCCAGAAAAATTTATCTCAGATACTGTTCAACAACAATATAAGGCTTCTATGGTAGGAATAGGCTTTTCAAATTTTTTTTATCTTGCTGTTGACTTCGACTGAATGTAGAGATCAAGGATAACATTAATATTCAATCCATTTTGGCACAATCACAAGAATGTCACTGCTCATAAAAGCAGGCTAGGCAATATGCTTAGTGTATGCTTATTTTTTTTAGCAATCGGAGCCTGTTTATGCTTATAAGGGTTATGCCTATAAAAAAGAACGTGTAATACTAAATGCTATGACAGAGGTAAAATGGGAACACTTGGTTTGACAGAAATACCACGCTGGTATTGTTCTTGTAAACAATAATAGTTACGTGGTCTAATTAAGTCTGGATAAGGAGTTGTTTTTTATTGATAATCTCTGAACTGTTTTGCCAGCCCTTGTTTATGTTATAAAAAGAAGGTCAACAACCAGAGGTAATAGTGTCTTCCCACTGAAAAGAATCCCAAGTAACCTTTGTCTACACCCCTGCCCTTGTACAGATTTATCATATAAGTTCCATAAAGTGAGCGTTTTATATCTGTCGTCATCCGTAAAATGCTTCTGGCATCCAAAATATCTCCAACAATCTCCATAATTCATTTCAAGGCTTATAATATTCTCAAAAACCTTAACTTATCCTCTTCCAAGGAGGGTTGAATTTCATTTAGAAGCTCAAATACAAATTTCTTGAATCACTGGCAAACTATATCCAATTGGCGGCCTCCGGCCACATGCGGCTGAGAACCATATCGAGTAACCTGGATTGCGTTTCAGTCAAAGAGGCAGTGAAAATTGATTTCATAACACTGACTTCAATATTCCTTTGTTTTGTTAGTCATTTTTAAAGGTGAAAGCACCAAGGTGGAGTTTTTCTTCAATTCTTCTTGTGTTGGTTTACTTGTTCTTATGTCTTTTCTTGCTCCTTACTCCATGGAAATGTCTGACCCAACTGAATGTCTCAGTTTTAAAATGCAGCCCATCTGAGGTTTTATTGAATAGCCCTGATCTATGCTCAGAAAATGTTCAGGGTTCTCTTGGACGTGTCCTGGCACCCGTGTACTCCCTTCTCACCTTGCGAATTCCCTATATCCTATCACAAGACTTGACAAGACTTGACAAGACTTGACA
>JAAAKM020006971.1:147564149-147589416 GCA_010016025.2 Alatinidae sp. Z8VKAUB7J3 | reverse complement strand
ACTTTTTAAAGGTTGGCACGATTGACACGAAATTTGGTGACTTTTCCTAAAATTTACCGGGGAGTGTTATGATGAATAAATTTTTTTAAAATTTTGCGATATTGGCGATTTGGTGACCTATAGTGGAGTTTTTTTACTTTTCTGTTTTGCTACTTGTCTTTGAAAAACATGATCATTATATCTTTAAACTTAGGTTTTCGTTCCTGTGTTTCTACTGACGATTTCGTAGTATAAAAATTTGAAGTGAAAAATTTGTTGAAATTTCTTAAAAAATGAAAGAATATGTTGTTCAATAATTTGAAGTTCGCTAGAGTATCTTATATAACATTATATGCAAAATGATTATAAGAAAATTACATCTTTAGATGAAGACGCTGCACCCGCACAGCGTGGCGAGCCTGACGCTCGCGGATGCCGTCGCCGCCGGGGAGGGCGGTCCGCTGGCGGAACGGCTTCTGAGCGAAGCGGCGGCCGGCGAAGCTGTGTTGACCTGGGCGTGGAACGAGCGGCTGCCCGGCGTCGGGGCGGAAGCGGTAGCGACGACCGCCGAGCCGGACGGCAATGGCTGGCGCTTGAACGGCGCGAAACGGTTCGTCGAGGCGTTCGAGGCTGCGGATCATTGCCTCGTCGCGGTTCGGACCGACCCGTCCGGTAGGCCTGAGGACGGCTTGAGTCTGCTGCTCGTCGACACGAAGGCGGATGGGGTGACCGGTACGGCGCAGCGCGCCATGGGTGGCGACTTTCAGTCCGAAATTTCGTTTGAAGATGTCCACGTCGATGGCGACGCGCTGGTCGGGAAGGTCGATGCGGGCTGGGCGCTTGCCAAGCCGATGTTGGAACGGGCAGTGGTGCTGAATTGCGCGCTGGTAGTCGGGGCGACCCGGCACGCCGCCGAACGGGCCTTCGACTATGCCAAGGAGCGGGTCGCGTTCGGTCATCCGATCGGCTCCTTCCAGGCGATCCAGCATCTCTGCGCGGACATGATCTCTTGGGTTGACGGAGCGGAACTGCTGACGCGCGAGGCTGCCTGGCACATCGCTGAGGGTATGGACGCAAGCCTGTCCGTCGCGGCGGCGAAAGCTTTCACCAACGAGCGCTGCCAGATGGTGATCCGCGAGGCGAACCAGATCCATGGTGGCTACGCCCAGGTGAAGGAGTTCGACCAGCAACTCTGGTACCGCCGTGCGGCCGCCTGGAGCATGCGGCTGGGCACGTCGCTGGACCATCGCAAAACCGTCGCCGCAGCGCTCGAGCTCGGATAAACGAAATTTACTTCAGGGAACTCGATATGCATCTAAAAGGAAAAACCGCCATCGTCACCGGCGCCGGTCGCGGAATTGGCAAGGAAGTGGCGCTCTTGCTGGCCAAGCAGGGGGCAATCGTTACCGTCAACGACCCCGGCGTAGGACGCAACGGCGAGGAGAACACGGGCGAGGCCCCGGCGGATGAAGTCGTTGCCGAAATCGAAGCGGCAGGCGGCGAGGCGGCGGCGAATTACGACTCGGTCGCCGACTATGCTGCGGCCGGCCGAATGGTCCAGAAGGTCGTCGACGATTACGGCAAGATCGACATTCTGGTCAACGTTGCCGGCGTATTACGCGAGCGGATGATCTGGAATATGACCGAAGAAGATTTCGATCTCGTCATGTCGGTGCATCTGAAAGGGCATTGGGCCATGGCCCATCACGCGATCAAGCATATGCGCACGGCCAAAGCCGGCCGCATCGTGAATTTTTCATCAGATGCCTTCAAGGGATCTGTGGGGCAGTGCAACTACAGCGCCGCCAAGGCAGGCATTATCGCGTTGACCCGGTCAATCGCCAAGGAGACCAGCCGATACGGGATCACGGCCAACGCGATCTGTCCGTCGGCGGATACGCGCATGACCGTCAATGACGCGGTCGTCGCCAACCGCCAGCGCAAGCTGGAAAGCGGTCTGATGACACAGGAGCAATTCGACCGGGCCAGCCGTCCGCGCGGCCCCGAACACATCGCCCCGATGGTCGCCTATCTGTGCACCGATCAGGCGCAAGACATCAACGGCCATGTCTTTCACGTCGAACGCGGCCGCATCCATAACTACTATTTCGGCGAAGAGCTGAAAGCGCTGCACAAGGGTGGCGATGGGTTGTTCACCGTAGACGAACTGATCGACGACATACCGTCGACCATCATGAGCGAAGTCCCCCGCGTCGCGCCGCCTTACGAGGCCGAAGGGTAGGTCGCCATAACGGTTGTAAAAGCTTCGACGGTTTGGGCGACGCCGGCGTCGTCAATGCCTCGATGCGTGACCAATCGAATTCGGCCGGGCCCGTAGGGCAAAACCTTTACGCCCTGTCGATCGACCTTGCCGACAAGGTCCTGTGTATCGACGTTCAGGGATACAAACAGGATATTCGTTGCCACCGGCGCGACGGACAGGCCTGGCATGGCGTCCAGCGCCTTCGCCAGTTCCTTCGCCCGGCGATGGTCCTCGGCGATGTGGTCGTACGACTCCAGCGCCGCCAACGCGGCCGCGGCGATCATCGCGGTGGGGCGGAAGCCGCCGCCGAGCCGATGGCGGACGCGCAGTGCTTCGTCTATCAAGTCTTTCGGACCTGCGAGCATGGCACCGAACGGGGCACCGAGACTCTTGTTGAGGCTGAGCGAGACCGTATCGCCGACGGCGGCGAGGTCACAGAGCGGCTTCTCGGCGGCGACCGCGGCGTTGAACAGGCGCGCGCCGTCGAGGTGGATTGCCGTGCCGGTTTCGTCCGCAAGTGTGCGCAGTTCGGTGGTGCCGGCGGGGTCGAGCACGCGGCCGCCGGAGCGTAGATGCGTGTTCTCCAGCAGCAAGGCGGTGACACGCGGGGCGATGGCGTTGGCCGGTGCCTTTAGATGGGCCGCGACCGTCGCGATGTCGGGGATACCGCTCTCGCCCGGTATACCGTGCACGATCGCACCGGCGAGGCTCGCCGGCGCACCGGCCTCCGAGGTGATCATGTGGGCGTTGCCCTCGGCGATCGCCGCATCGCCCGGCCGGCAATGCAGGATCAGCGCGGCCTGGTTCGCCATGGTGCAGGTCGGGAACAGCAGGGAATCTTCCTTGCCCAACAGTGCGGCGACCTTTGCTTCGAGTGCCGCCTGCTGGGCGCCACCGCGCAGTTCGAATTCCGGCGGCCCGTCCAGGGCGTCGGCGACGGCAGCCTTGATGGCCGGTGTCGGCGGTACCAGCAGGTCGCTGCGATAGTCGATAACCGTCATCGGAATAACCATCCTCTGCCGTTGCGCTCGGCGGAACCGCAAGCCTAGACTCCCGGCCCAGCGAGACCGATAGATTTTTTAGGGGAGCGGACGCCATGCGGGCATCGACGAAATTGCGGAAACTGATCGACGGCGACGGGATCGTCGTTGCGCCGGGTTGCTATGATGGGCTTTCCGCCCGGCTGGTCGAGGCGGCGGGTTTCCCCGCAGTGTACGTTACCGGCGGTGGTATGGCGCGCAGCACCGGCATTCCCGATATGGGGCTGATCAGCATGTCGGAAATCGCTCAGAGGCTGGCACAGATCGTCGATGCGATCGGGATCCCGGCGATCGCCGACATGGATACGGGCTATGGCAACGCGCTCAACGCGCGGCAGGCGATCAAGGCGTTCGAACGGGCCGGCGTCGCAGGCTTCCATATCGAGGACCAGACTTTCCCGAAACGCTGCGGCCACTACGACGACAAGAGCATCGTGCCGACCGAGGAGCTGTGCCAGAAGATCCGCGCGATCAAGGATGCCTCGGAAGATTCCGACACGGTGCTGATCGCCCGCACCGACGCCATCGCGGTGGAAGGCTTCGACGCCGCCATCGACCGCATGCATGCCTATATGGAAGCGGGCGCTGACGTGGCCTTCGTCGAAGCGCCGACGACCGAGGCGGAAATAGAAGAGGTTGCCAAGCGCATTCCCGGTCCGAAACTGATCAACATGTTCCTTGGCGCCAAGACGCCGTTGATGTCGACGCAACGGCTGGAGGAGATCGGCTACAAGATCGTCATCATCCCGAGCGACACCCAGCGCGCCGCGATCAAGGCGATGCAAAAGGTGTTGGAGACGATCAAAACCGATGGCGATTGCTCGGCGATGGCCGACGAAATGGCCTCCTTCAAGGATCGCGAGGAGATCGTCAACACGGCGCATTTCGTCGAAATCGACCAGCGCTACGCCAGCTGATGGCTGACAGTCTCGACTCATTGAAGACCGCCCGGCAGTTGTCGGTCGGCGGTACGGAATTCACCTATTTCAGCCTTGATGCCGCAGGTTCCGTTGGCGACGTTTCCAAGCTGCCCTATTCGCTCAAGGTCCTGTTCGAAAACCTGTTGCGGCACGAGGACGGCGTCGCCGTGACCCGCGACGATATCGCAGCGCTGGGATCCTGGGCCGATCATTGCCGTGGTGGGCATGAAATCAATTTCCATCCCGCCCGGGTCATGATGCCGGACTCTTCCGGCGTGCCGCTGCTGGCCGATCTGGCGGCGATGCGCGACGCGATGGTGCGGCTCGGCGGTGATTCCTCGGCGATCAACCCGGCGGTGCCGCTCGATTTCATCATCGATCATTCGGTGGTTGTCGATGTCGCCGGCGTACCCGATGCAGTGCAACGGAATATGGCGAACGAGTTCGCCCGCAACGAGGAACGTTACCGGTTTCTGAAATGGGGCCAGCAGGCCTTCGAAAATTTGCGCGTTCTGCCGCCGGGCGTTGGCATCTGCCATCAGATCAATCTGGAGTTCCTGTCCCGGGTCGTCTGGACGGAAACGCAGGGCGAAGCGACCGTGGCCTTCCCGGACTGTCTGCTCGGCATGGACAGCCACACGCCGATGATCAACGGGTTGGGCATCCTTGGCTGGGGCGTTGGCGGGCTGGAGGCAGGCGCGGCGATGCTGGGCCAACCGGTCTCCATGCAAGTCCCCGACGTGGTCGGCTGCCGGCTGGTGGGCACGCGCCGCGAGGGCGTGACGTCGACCGACCTGGTGCTGAGCCTGACCAAGCTGTTACGCGATCATGGGGTCGTGCAGAAGTTCGTTGAATATTTTGGTCCCGCGCTGGATCAAATGCCGATTGGCGATCGTACGACGGTCGCCAATATGGCGCCGGAATATGGTGCGACCATGGGCTTTTTCCCGGTGGATCGTGAAACCACAGCTTATTTGCACGCAACCGGCCGGACTGATGAGGAAATCGCGCTGGTCGAGGCCTATTACAAGGCGCAAGGCATGTGGCGGACCGCCGACACGCCGGAACCGTCCTTTAGTGAAGTCGTCGAGTTCGATCTGGGATCGGTGGAACCGACCATGGCGGGACCGTTCCGGCCGCAGGAGAAGACCGCGCTTTCTCAAGTGCCGGAGAGCTTTCAAAGCACCTTGCAGAATATCGCCGACGGTGACGGCGAGACCCCCGTCGCAGGCCGGGACTTTTCGATCCGGCATGGCGACGTTGCCATCGCGGCGATTACCAGCTGCACCAATACCTCCAATCCCGGCGTGATGATCGGCGCCGGTCTGCTGGCGCGCAACGCTGTCGAGAAGGGGCTCTCGGCGAAGCCTTGGGTCAAGACGTCGCTCGGGCCGGGATCTCGGGTGGTCGGTGATTATTTGGCACAGGCGGGGTTGATGGAACCGCTCGAGGCGCTGGGCTTTCACATCATCGGCTATGGCTGCACGACCTGTATGGGAAATTCCGGACCGCTCGACCCGGCGATCTCCGACAGCGTCGATACGGGCGGTGTCGTCATGGGGGCGGTCCATTCCGGAAATCGCAACTTCGAAGGTCGCGCCCATCCGCAATGCAAGGTCAACTATCTGGCGTCGCCGCCGCTGGTCGTGGCCAGTGCGCTGGCCGGCTCGCTGAACGTCAATCTGGCAACCGATCCGTTGGGCGAGGGGCGCGACGGCGCGCCGGTCTACCTGCGCGATATCTGGCCGAGCCCTCGGGACATTGAGGAAACGCTTGGCACCAGCATGACCCCGGGGATGTTTCGGGACCGTTACGCCGATGTGGAGCAGGGCGGTGACGATTGGCGCGCCTTGGAATTTGCAGTTGGCGACATCTTCGCCTGGGAACCGGGCAGCACCTATATCCGGCGACCGCCCTTTTTCGATGAGATGACGGCAGTGCTGCCGGACGTCGGCGATATCGTAGGCGCGGAGATTAGTGTCTATCCAAAATGCTTTACAACAGAAGGGACACATTTCTTGCAAAGCAAATACTCAGCTTTAATGCTATGTACTTCACTCGAAAGCACGAATGCAACTGTTATGCTTAGGTGAAACACAATATTTAGCAGGGAGCCTCGTAAAAGGCCACCATCATCTTTTAATGTGTGCTCTTCATACTTTAATAAAGATATTTTCTACTTTCGCGCCAAAGTACGTCCTCGAAAAAGTGTCATGGGTAGGAGTTTACGTAAAAATTAATAGGCGGGGGAGGTTGGAATAAGAATGTCCTTGGTGGAAAATTTTTGAAAAATTAATTAGCGGGGGGGGGGGGCGTCTATTAGGCACCCAAGAGTATGGTTGTACATTGTTTTGCTTTTTAAATGTTTACATTAAACGCCTTTTGTATAAGAATCACCAAACAGAAAAGGTTAAAAAATGACAGTAATGTTAATGTGTAAAAAAACGTCTTTGGACATTAATGGTACATTTGTAGCCGTTCTACTACTTAAAAAGTATAAGAAAAATAAGAAAGATGGAACTGTTGTTGTCAACGTCGCAAAGGTTAAAGAATTAAGGCTATAAATTGATTCTGTCTTATTCCTATTTCTGCCTTATGAGAATAGGGTCGTCAATAACTTTATGCTCACAAACGAAAATAAGAAATTAAAATCGTAAAGGCTAATAAAGGAATAATCTACCTATAAGTCTAAAAACAGCTGAAACCCTCCATGGTTTTAGAACACTCACGCAAAGAGAAGAAAATCAATACCACTACTTACTATCCCCGCTGCTGGGAATTTCAATGAAATTATAAACATCCCTTTATTAGCCTTCACGATTTTAATTTCTTATTTTCGTTTGTGAGCACAATTTTTCGTTCGTACCTCTATAAAGGTAACATTATGGAAAAAAGGTCTTTTGAATATCTTAGATTTGAGCAGCAAGTTTAATACCACAGAGAATTACAAGAAGTGTTGCAATCATTTGGTCTCAATATGTCGTGTCTTGACTAAGATACGTAATCATGAGAGAGGGTCTTTTGAAGCTTTTTAATGCTATCCCTGAAAACTTTAGCTGTAGGTGCTATGTTGGTCAGGGTAGTGAGTGTTTAGCTGTAAATGGTTTGGTTGTTTTTATCGTGTGTCTTCTTGTATGATTTTATTCTTAGATGTATCTTTTTATCTTTTATATATTTTGTATATTTTAGAGTAGTTTTTCATTTACAGTATTTCGACAGTTTTTGTAAATCTCAAGCTACTTACAAGAAGAACACATACAAAATGTATAGAAATACAATGACAACCAGGGATGTAATATTACGCTGGCCAACTCTTATCTCTGCCCTAGAGAATAGGATCAATAACAACTGGAAATGGTCAGAAGCCGTATTCACACCAACATCGGATATCGAAACGGTTGCACTTATAACGGTTTTGAAACCGATTTAACGATAATCGTTTCGAGATCAGTTCACACTGTATGCGGCCTCATGTCGGTTAATAATTGCGGATGATAGAGTAACAGGAAATTGTCCTTCATTGTTGTAGTCATAAAGTGGGGAAAGGGTTCACCAAAACTGCATCAACGTTTAGTCAGAGTCTCTCAATGAGAGACTCTGGTTTAGATTTTATTCATAAGGCTACAATTAATTCAAAAAAATATTCCTTGAAACTTCAAGACAACTTATGTTCGTCGACGTCTCCTACACAGTTTGTGAAAGTCCCTGAATTAAGGATTAATTTTCTTGTACAAGCTGGGCTTAACATACGTCATCTATAAATCAAAAGCCAACATGACCAGTATGACTTTGGTAAGAAACTCTCGTTGTGGTCTGACCCGACGAATCAATGAATACAACAACAGCCAATGGACTTCCCTTGGTTTAGAATAGGAATGGAGATAATTGAAAGATTTAATGAGAAAGGAAACCAGGATCAACATGATCTGACATTACCGAAGTGCTTAGACAGGTGGCCATCTCTCAATCAAAGATGAGCAGTGGACCCAATTTAGAAACCGCTCTAGATGAACAGTAACACCACCAAGCAGGTTAACTAATAAGGGCAGCTGGGATGTCCAAGAGCAACGCCCCTCAATTTAGGCTACGGGGCAGAGAATCAAGGAGGCTGAACCGCATATGTGGCAATCTCTCAATTAGAGAGCCCTGATGAGCGGTGGGCTCTCCATCTCTCCATGCAAGATTGTGAACGTTGCCAGAGACAGAGATTTTGTTTACACGGGTACGGACCCAAACTGAATAAAAATGCATCACATCTCCTTTCTAGTGTATTTGTATGGGCTTGGATCCACAACTCTGCATTTCATTTAAATTAGCCAAAGCAATAATCAGTTCTACTGTAATATGAGCGGTAGCTAATGAACCGTTGAGATGCGAAAAATAGGAGACCATGACCGAAATGTCGAAATTGCGACCAAAATAGAATAGGAACAGGGGTCGCATTGAATTTGCTTTGGATTGGTACTTTTATTCGACTTATTTTCGATCCTCTTCAATTTGAGTCGAGTCATACGTTGTTTACACGGGAATTTTTTAGGATCGAATTTGGTCCATTTTCATAAGCGGGCCCAAACGCACACCTGGAGCAGATCTGGGAAAATTTAGGATATATCACGTTCCACATTAACGCAAAACCGATCACTTGGATCGCTGCCCGTGTGAACATGGTAAGAAAGAATGGTATCACGTGACTCCCAACGTCCAGAAAGATACTGCACCTTAAGATGAAGTAGAATAACTCGCAATGTGATTGTAGTTCAGTTTTTAGTTGAATGGCTGTCTTTTCATGGTCACGTCACGTGGGGTACCGTAGGTAACATAATGTCGTATTTACCAGTAAAGGATCGGTAGGCTACCCAACGAGGGTAAGGGAGGGAACACAGGATATTGTCATAGTTTCATCATGGTTCACTTGGCAGAGAACTAGCCGGAGGAGCATTGGGTCCTGGGTCGAACCACGCAAATATCAATTTGTATTTCTCTTACATGTTTTTTAAATTCAGAGGCTGCGAAAGGTATTTTAAATTGGAAGACCTAAAATATCAATTGACTAACACCAACTTTGTTCTACTTACACTTTGCTGAGAAAAAGTCTTTTATTATCCTAGTCATAGCCTGGGTTCGAATTCCGAAGGTGAAAATTTTAAAATTTTTCTCTGTAACTTTTAGATTTTCAAAGTAAATAGAGGTCGGAACGGCATATAAGATATCAAAACTATTTCCCTTGTAAAATGTATTCCATAGGCCTTTTAGATGCATTGAATAATTGAAAGGCAAAGGTAACCCCATACTCTATTCTGAGCGTAGGGGATGTGATATGGTATAGAATCACATGTCCTGAGCTTCGACATTGTAAGGTAAAGTGACCAGATCCTTTCCTTGCCCGCTTTTATCCTTCCCCAGCTACTGCCAGATACCCATATTTCTGCAGGGTGCGCAGTGGGAGTTTTCAGATGGATGGCAGAGCAGAGGCTCGAACCATCAACCTCAGCTTGCCATACCAGCTCTTTGCCGACTGAGACAACACGCCTCCCAATCCTTTAAATATTGCACATTTTTCATAAATACTTTTGCAAAGGGATTTGCTGATTATTTCTCTTCTACAGAAAGTGTTCGTGAAGAAAATATACCAAAAATTGTCGTAGATCATGCCATTGATCTTACAAGTTAACTTATTTAAACAACGCGTGAAAACGGTGTCCTGCGGAAACTTAGCTTACCAACGCCATCAAGTTTTTTAAACTGACCTATGAGAACTTGACATTTTTGCGATTCCTTACCACGATTGATAAGTATTTAATTGGAAAGGTTACGTGCCTCTTTTACGGATTATTTATAAAAATGGCAATGAAGAATTGATATGCCGGCCTCCCAGAAATATAATCAGTTCAAATTTTGGAAGCATTCGTATTAGAGACGGCACCCATAAAAATTAACTGAGAAGCAAAGGAGTGTAAAGACATCATTGAGATTAAGAACTTTATAGAAGTCGGTGATTGTAAATACGTTTATTACTGTCTGAATATCTTTTCCTGATATGACTTTATCAGTTATAAACATAGCAGTAAAAGAAACTGTACGTTGTCTTGCCTGCTTAAGCAAACATTATGGTATTAGAATAGCATACTTAATATTTCTAGTTTTGTTGTCTTGGTCGTCGGTCCGCTGATACTCGGAAATGCCTGTAAACAGATGTAAGGTGCTGATTGCCATAGAAATCTTACTAAAAACGCCTTCAAGGATCAATTCTACGATTTACGTCATAGACTCCTGCGTTCTTTTACTTGGTCCAGATCTCTGTAATGATCTATTGCATCGGAGTATTTGATGGGTTTTCAACCACGTGCCCTGTCATATACATAGCACCACTACACTACTAAAATTAAATTCTACGATGATTCGGTTGATGATGATTATTCAATCCTCATTTTGCGCAATTAATGCTATATTTGAAGAAAAACTGAAAATGGGGCATTCATTTGAAAGTATACTTAGAACTGGATTTACGAATCACTGATATCATAAATCGATCGAATAGAAAGGATTGTGACGCCTGTGATTGGGTGCAATTAAACTCGATCACGCAACAATACAATTATCATATATCTGGTTAACGATACTCATGTCAGAATATCGGATGACGTTCCTGCAACGCAAATTTACCTAATTTTAGACGGGTTTTTATCTGAGTGCAATGTGCTGCCAGAAGAAAACAAATATTGGGATATTTTAGTTTTCCTGTTGAGGGAATATAAGAGCGACTTACGTAAATTATAACCCGAAGTAATTTTTAAGATAAGGAAATGGTTGATGATTCATAGTGAAGACGTTTTTAAAAACCAGAACATCAAATTTCTAGAATATAACATTTAAAGAAAGCTAAGGGTTTTATAACAGTTCAACTTCAGTTTATCCTTCATCGTCATGCGTAAAGAATACTAACGTTCGTCGAATTGCCTAGCAATAAAAAATTGGTTTCAAATACTGGTTTTCATATATGTCAGTGTTTGTCTTATGATTACGTTCAATGATATCTAATTCTGGAATATTGGGCCAATGACAGAGCATTTAATTGCCAAAAACCAAACCAGACTGTAGAGATATATTGCGCTTACGTATATACATGATGTCTACAAAATGCTTTAGCGTAAACAAGGGCCACAACGTTTGTTCCACATTAGTCCAATATCAATATGTGCAGAGGTGAATCATCCCCATCTGTAAGGCAGTTAGTTTGGGGGAGTTTTAAGGGCTAGATCAACTTTTTGGCTTGTATTTACAATAGTAACTACCACGTGTAAAATAGTGGTGGTGGTAACTAGTAGTAGTAGCAGCAGTAAAAGTAGTAGTAGTACTACTAGTAGCAGTACTAGTAGTAGTAGTAGTAGTAGTAGTAGTAGTAGTAGTAGTGTACATTAATGATCCGACCACGGGGGAAACATCACTACCACAGTACGAAACTAAAACACGAATGATTCCTGTATCAGCCCTGTCTGGAGCGGGGAGAGGCGTGGGAGTGGATGGAAAGCGTGAGAAGGAATGGGGAAGGCTGGTAGGGGGAGGGGGTAAATTTTGTAATTTTCTTACCACAGGACGGGAACGTGGTTATTCATCGATCGTTTTTCGTCCCCCTGAATATTCATTGACCCCCATACTTTCCAAATTTTTCTTCTCAGATTTATGTCTTTTCATTTTTCGAATTGTTTAATCCAAATATAAACCCATGGTCAGCGCCGTTAAATTGCTATTGTGGTAATGATCCACTCTTTGAGAATTATACATGTATATATATATATATATATATATATATATACATATATATATAGTTAGACAGTTTCAAGCCCAAGGTGTTTAATTCTAGAGAGGTGTTAGAGTGAGGTTTGTCTATAATGTATTGAGTTGCCTGTTAGTGTTTGTGTCTTGTTTGCCACCAGTGTATGTAGGAAATCTTCACCAGACTCCCTCACGGCCATATGCAGATGATTACATCACATCACTTTCAGTTGCTGTCATGATATCGTAGAACGAAGGTTAATATTACAGTTGCTATAATTTTGTCGTATCTTCTCGGAGTTGTCTGCACAGGACTAGAGCTGCAGTGGTCCAGTGGATACTTAACTTGCTCTCTATGTTCAGGTTCGATTTCCCGAAGGGCCCTTGAATATGACGGGAAGGGCAACCGGTCTTAAAGTGCTCTAAGCTCCAACGAAAGTCTCGTATAAATGGGCACCACCTTGGCCTCTGTCAAAGGGAATACAAGGCGTACACAAATCCGAATAATACCGACTGCACAACATGAAATAGATACCTTAAGCAAAAAATAGTAATTATTATTATTATTAACAAACATTTGACAAGCCCAGAAAATTTAAATTATCATTAAATTAGGACATCTTCATTTTTCAAAATTTTTGTATTGACTTTGGTCATCGCCACCATCGATCTTGTTGATATTGTTATTATTGTTATTATCGTTGTTATTGTTTATGCTCTATTATAAATTTCACTGTCCCCATTATGCCGGGTAAAAACAGTGAAAATTTTATATCTTGTAAACGTTATTACTGTAACTGTAAATTTACAGAAAGAATAAATGATAACAAAGTTTGAAAAAAAAGTCATTATCGTTATTAGCTTTTTTCTTTTCATGTTAAAACACCCCTGTATATCCCGTTGTTCCATTTATTCTGCCAAGGGAAAACAGCCGACAAAGTTACTGCATTTTTCTATTCATGTTCATTAGTAGCGTTAATAGCAGTTTGCCAGGTCCTGAGTTTTTTGTATGACAGTTATATGCTTTTGTTCCACGCCATTTTTTTAACTGAAAATGTGGCATTGTTAATAGCCAACCATACCTACCGTTTGTGAGCGTTCAGCTATGTTCGATATACGTTAAATGAAAAGAAATAGATTTGTTAACATTTGTATCATTATTAGCATCACATTCATTCATTTTTTTAGGTTTTAGGGACAACCATAGGAGCCTGCGTTGTCAAGTGTTTTCGAAAACGAAACCGGAGGATCGACTTTCCGGTTTAAGTTCTTCAAGTACTTGAATGCTGTTTCCTCGATCACCACTAGTTATTGCAACCATGCGAGGGAGCGCGTCCTATAAACTGATTAAGTATTCAGTTTCAACCCAAAGCGCAAACAAGCAATGTATGTACTCAAAGCAGGATAGACAAGTTCAGGAATTTAAATTCTGCAAGTTAACAGTTATTACAAGAGAAAGACGTAAACTTTTGGAGTATTTATTTAGGAGATCAAACAGATTTGGAGCGTCTGTTACAGTACCAGTTGGTATCTCCAAACGCCAATTTTTTATAAGAAAGTTCATAAATGTAAATTTCTTGTGGAATAAATACACTTTGACAGAAAAATATTAACACGAAGCGGTCATCATATAGCTTAACCTCAGCTTTCAAAATGTTTTAAAACAATTTTATGTCGCCAAGACATGGACTTTTAAATAATAGCACCGTTTGCGAAGGTCGTTATGAAATGAAAACCTACAAAAAATGTCAATGTCGAGCAATTCCCTGACTTTTCGCAGCCACTCTTACAGGCTGCAGGAGCACATATGTGATGGCCATCGTGATAGAAGAAAGTTTGAAAGTGGCGGCTTTGACGTTGACGGCTATAGTTGACAAAGACTTAAAGAGAAAGCCCTGGAAGCTAGATGTAAAGTCGGCTTTATCTTGAAAACCTAAGAAGAGGAGATTCGTAGTCCAGGTGCTATTATTTAACCGTTCGTGTGTTGACAATAGCCTTGCAAGAGAAAGGCCTGGGATTAGACCTATTCTTGGCCTCATCTTGTAGATTTGAAGCCTAAGGAAGAGGAGGTTTTCAGTACAGATGATATTGTTTAGAAGTCCATGGATCAAGGGAAGCCTAACTCTGGAGCAACATAAAAGTTAAAAAGAGTTCACAAACATTCGGACTTTCTTTGCTTCATTTAAACGGCTGTAACTGCAACTCTGCAATTCTGCAATTTTGCAGTGCTGCAATACTGCAGTGCTGCAATGAGACATTTACTGATAGAGGCAAATAATTTATTATCGGGAAATCAACGGAGAAGTCAACTTAGGACTCTGGAAGCACGTGCACCACGCTTACCCCCGCACAAACCTTTTCGACAGCAAAGTAAATCAGATGATGAGAATACTTAACAATTCATCGGAGGTCGGCCAACAAAAATGATTTGATTTGTTAGGGGAGGGAGTGGAGTATATTTAAGTTTCCCCGTGCTTTTATTCATAGCCGTTCAAGAGATATTTCAGGAAGTACCGATGCCCCTCCCGTCCTGAAAGGGATAAAGGACTTCAGCTGAGTGTTTCAATGGAAAGTGCCAAAAATGATAGACTAGCCATAGGTAAATAACGAGGCAATTTACGGAAGACGAGTAGATGGATATACAAACATGAAGAACAACGCTATCTTCTCAATTGTATTTCATGTTATTCCATGAAGCCGTTATGTCATCACTAAAGCTTGATATTTGTCGTAAGAAGAATTGTAACGAAATATCTACTTTTGTTTGAGTAATATATAGTAAAATTATTTGTTTTGCATATTGATGTACATCCCTACTTTATTCATGTTTTCTTCAAATAATGTTTGTTTCAAAAGAGTTGGCTTCTTGGAATTTAAATGTCCATGGTATTGTAAATATATTTTGACCAGTTACATAAAAATATGTTTGATATGAGCTGTAGTTGAGAAGTTAATACTTTTCAATTATCTGCTTTTCTATTTACGGCTCTTTCTGGTGTTTTGTTTACCGAAGGAAGTCCTTCCCCCCCCCAAACAACCTGTTCTTCTTGGCACCTTTTTTGATTGGTCAATCTTTCTAAGTGCCTTTTTCATTGGGGCCAGTTTTGACATCTTTCTAGTTGCTTAGTGTGGCCCGCAAATTATCTCAAAAGCTTCCCATTGCACACTGTTCTTTATGTCTAGTAGTTCTCACGCAGAATCTCAATCAAAGACCCCTGAAAAACAGTGGGCTCGACATTGAAACTACCCTAAAAAACAAACTGCCAAACAGGCTAACTAATAAATAAAGGACAGCTGGGGCATTCAATGGCAACGCTCCTCAATTTAGGCTACCGGGCAGAGAAGCAAGCCATTAGGCAGGCAGGCCCAAGGTAGATCGCCGTTTGCGGATTCTGGAAAGACAATGAGAATGAGAACAGACACCACACCCACTCGTCGCTAAAGGCCGAGTTCTTACTTGCTCTCTTCCCCCCAAACAAACTGCTTCTTTAATGTGTTTTCACTTCCGTCCCATGAATGTTTTCCTACCGTCCTTTCTTGGTGTCTCAATTTGTTAATCATCAGACAGACATCGAAAATAATTTTTTTCGGCCTACCAGTGTTATGATTTGTCCTTTCCAGTAAGTACAGAAGTAATTTCAGGTAGGGAAAGTCATTGGGTCATGGATATTCTGCAAGGATAGAAGAAGTACTTAAAACAGAAATCTTTTGAAGAGCATTCAAATAAAGAGGGCAATACATCTTTTGTAGTATTCCCCATCTATCTTGTGCCCTCCTCAATACGAAGGGAGGCAACCCTTTTCTGCCACTTGTTTCTATCTCCTGCTATCGCTTTGATGTCACTAGAGCAGGTTACATTCTTCTGATCCTGGATATTGTCTATCCATGTCTTTCTCAGTCTAGCCTTGTCTCAGTTCCCCCTGAAATATTTTTCTAATATCAAAGTATGAAGATCACTCTCAGAACCTCATAGAATGTGTCCGGCGAATTTCAATTTTCTCTTCCGATAATATCTGTTCATTTTTTCCTTAATATTGCATTTTCGCAGAATATTTTTGTAGATTATTTTTTTCTTCTTTTAATGCCTATCTATAATACCACATCTAAAATCTATTAATAGTGTAAATCATCTCCATACTTATTGTCCAATGTTTTGAGCTGTAAGCAATACGCGTTTAAACCGGAAACGCTTGCTAGGCCATAACCATCTTGGTTACGTGGTAGCAACGGCATTCTTTATGCAGTTATCTTAAATGTCGCTGCGGGAATGGCTATACCATTAGAAGTATCACAGAAGATATGCTAAAGATTTTTGATAGATTTACTTGAGTTGCAAGTATAATTTGTATACAGAATCATTTAATTGGTGTTGACATGAAACATGTAGGAATATTATAAGCAACTTGTAGAAAATACTGTGCTGGGCATGTCGTTGCCACCACGTAACCAAGGACGTTCTTATTTTTGGTTTACAACTGTATTAAAGAAAGAATACCAATCCTAGAATCCCCAGTTTTGTCTGTATTTATACCTAGGTTGTGAGATGTCAGTTCTTTATGGCTTCAGAAAGCTGTCTTAGCTAGCCCAATTTTTCACTTCTATTTCACACTTTCAATTTGATGTCACATCTTTTGTAGTATCCCCCATGCCAACACTAATTCGGGTTTTGTATTTTTAACATTAAAATACTTGTATCACATGAAATATCAGATAGCATCAGATCCGTATTTAAACACCACTCTCACTCTCATCAGTTTGGTTCGTGCAAAGTATGTTTTTAATTTTCAATTATTAGTGATACGTCACATCGATCAGCATGTGGCAGCCTTTCTGCAGTATGATATCAGTTTTAGACTGAAAATTTCCTTCGACGTACCACCAATTAGCTTGTTAAACATTCTCATCGACATCCACTCCTGTGCAATTTGGAGGCCAGCTTTTCTGCGCCACGAAAGTTTCCCAAAGAAAATCGGTCATTAAGCTCATTAATCGGCCCAAAGCCCCCCAAAATTGCAAAGTGCAACCGCGAACAGAGAGCTCGGAATTCTGGCCGACGGTAGTCCTTTATTTCCAGGGCTACTGGGAATGCTAGAGAAATAAAGTAACTAAACATCGAGGTTATTGTAGAACAGCTGGTACAAACACGCCGCGGTGGAATGGGCCCATGGCTCATTTCTCGTGTTACCTTATGAAACATTTAGTGGATTACAAGACCTATACTATTGCAACATAGTTTTTAAACTGATGTATTTTTATTCTCTTCAAAGTAATCACCAGTAGTGGTTAAGAGGTAACTTATTACGTCATATTTAGCCGCGTATATAATCAAGCCGCATTAAATTAAGACGCGCTTTAATTGAGCCGCACGTGACAATAATGAGCATTTTAGGGGTTTTTTTAATTAGGCCGCAGGAGTCAACGGTCAGTTTGAGATATAATGCTTTTCAAAAGTACTCCTTCTATTTTCTCCTCAACGCCACTTTAAAAATGTATGTAAATGGGTCCAATGACAGTTCCTCTTCGCTCCTTGCTTTCCTTACAAAAAACTAAGCCGCGTTTTCAATAAGCCGCGCCATTAATTAAACCGCGTTTTTGTTAGGCCGCATTTTTGAACGTGCGGCCTATATAAGTATGCGGCTTAATTTGACGTACTAAGGTAACTAATATTATCCGCTATTCAAATAATAGAAAGTACACTGATTTAACGGATAGTGGTCTGCCTCATGCAGATACAAGCGCGGCATTGGTGAATTGAAAGTAACTAGGTATTCTAAAATAAGTGAGTAGATTACGATAAGAAAATCTCGGAAACCATACCAGTCTCAAAAGCATCTATTGTATTGTAGTTACTTGCAGAAGTCGATGCGAAAAGTGAAATAATTTGCCTTCTCGCAAGATAAAGGAGGGATAAAGTCGTTTCTCGTCCTTTTGGCAAGAAATTGGTGTAGTATCTCTTATCATTTATTACAGATGCTTTCCATAATCCGCGAGAGGCCGTCCTACTGGGCGATTGAGCCTGCCTCATGGTTTTCGTCCTGCGCCGAAATTATCATCTCAATGTTATGCAAAGGTTAATAGAAGAAAATGGTTTTACGATTTGACTCGTTTTCCATTTCAGCTAAAATTGGAATACTTTTTGAAAATCCTATTATGAACTATTCATTTGTTTGGAACCTTCATGCTCCCTAGATAATTTCTAGCTATAATTACATTTTAAGTGGTGGATTCGTCTAAAATCTTCGCGTGGTTTTGGTATTTAATAGAGACGTTTTTGTACAGAGAGTACAGAGTAACCGGTGATTTCAGTTGCTAAATCACTTCCCTGTACTCGTGGTACTATTCACACTTAATAACTTTCGAATGTTTGCAGAAAACACACTTTGTTCAAGACTTCTAGAGAGTGGCCAGGTAAGAGGTAACATTCCTTTTTATGCTTTTCGTTGTGAGCCCCCTACAGATATCCGTCCACGGAGAGGCGTCAAAGATGCCACTTCGTTTCTTGGCCTTTTGGCAAGGAATGGATGTAGTATCTGTTCTCATTGGTAACATTATTTCCATCATCCGGGAGAGGCTGTCCTACTGGGTGGTAGAGCCTGCCTCACGGCTTGTTTCTCTGCCCGGTAGCGTAAATTGAGGGGCGTCGCCCTTGGACGCCCTCACTGCCCTTAATTTATTAGTTAGCCTGTTTGGAGGTTTTCTGTTTATTTAGGGTAGTTTTAATGTCGCGCTCACTGCTCATCAGGGGTCTTTGTTTGAGAGACTGTCAAAGATGCCACTTTCCCGAGAACTCGCTGAATAATAACAATATTGATGAAAACCAGTTAACTTTTGTCATTCCTAATGGTTTTTCTCCCTCCTGGAAAAACGTCTGCGGATGACCATGCATCTTCATCCACATAATTTTATCTTGAAAAGAGAATTCTCAGAAGGCTGGTTATTTAGAAGATATTTGAAGCAAGCGAAAAAAAGCCACACAAAGCAAGAAGCAAATCACAGAAAACAATATTGTCACTGCATAGGCCATTCTTCACATAACCCTATAGCCAAGGGTTCTGAAGTGCTTATAAGTATGTAATAAGTGAACTATTATTCATGCAACAGTCTGCATAATTCAAGTTTGTCCCTCTCATTTCCAAAACGTGAGGTAAACGGAGTGATGACTTCCTGAAGTCTAGGCACCAATGTAACCCAAAATATGGTTGTGTACAGGGAGTGGTGGACACGTATTTCAGGCAGATTTGCGCAAGTATTCTTTAAACAATGGGTATTAACTTTGCTGATACTTTCTCATTCTAAAGGCGAGGTTCACCATTATCCACAAAGCAGTCACGAAGGTAACTGAAATTTCTGTTCGGACATTTCTATTTTCCCCAGGTGTTTGTCCATGCAGATGATACAGGGGTCATCAGCATATAGGAGTAGGCTGCAACCAACTGCTTGAGGCATGTCACTAATGTGCAACAGGAAAAGGATAGGGCCTAGTATAGATCCTTGAGGGACACCATGGGACTGTTTGCCACAGGTGGAGAGCTCTTTCCCCACATTTACAACAAAAGTTCTGTTATTTAAGTACGACTTGAGCCCAAGTATAGCAGATCTATCGAATCCCATGTAGTTTAACATCCGGCAATGATTTACGTGCAAAACCATCCTGTCCTGTCAGTTATCTTACAAGTTCTTCACTAGCGTTTATAGTTCTGCTAAAAGAAAGCTTACTGATAAAAAAATTCTATTCAGGATGGAATAACAACAACATTTTGTTTCCTGTCTTCCTCTCTACTCATGATCCCATTGCACACCATTTAGTTACCAAACCTCTGTAATAAGTATGTTAACATCTTTTATAGACATGATTTATAGATAGATATATAAATACATAAACAAGAGAAGTAGAACAAACACTACCTTTCTTTTGAGAGTTCCTCTTTCGTAAGATATTTTTCATTAAGATTCTAAACTTCTCTCAAATCAGGACTAAACCATAGAGATATATAAATAAACTGGAGGTGGGACCCCCCAGTCGGAGGATGAAGAAAGTGAAGCCAATGTTAGGCATGATTACTTCTGCTTTGCACGGCAAAAACAAAACTTCACAGAGGCATTTGTACGTTGCTCGCCTCTTGTGATTCAAGAAAAGGCGCTACTTGTACATAGAAGATAGCTATAAATTAGTGTTCTTGCTTTAAACATGTTTTGTAAAGTAGTTTTCGGTTGTGTGGTGTATCTTAGCTGAGACAATATCCTGTTTCTGTTGATTGTAGAACTTGAAAACTTTGTTTTCGGTTAAGGATAGTAGACTGTCGTACAACAATTTGATCATCCAAGGAGCTTGACAACTTTTGCTTTCGATGTATGTTCCTACTAGTGGTTTTATTTTTTTTCTTTCCCCCCTAAACTTGTAAATTTTGCAAGTAAGGCGTATGCCAAGTTTTTTTAAAATGAATCTGAAACAAAAGGTGGTTTGTAGCATGTTAAATTTCAAGGTTATAGTGGGTCCTAAAATGAGAAGGTTAAAGATTTTAAAGAGGGGTTGTGGATGTAGCACATGTCCCATGAAAGAATCGTCAGTCATGGGACACGGGAATCGCTTAGTGGTACTCTCAGAATAGTATGGTATAAAAAAAAAAGTTTGATCCAAAAGAGCGGTCCATGTGAAAACTTGGGGGAGCTCCAACAAATATTGCTAGAGGGGGCTAGGTTTAAGGGGGCCCTGTAAACCCTGATAAAGCATACGTATAATGTACCACTGCTAAAGGACCACTAAGTGAATATATTACTGCAGTATTTACCTGGTACCTGGCTAATCCCTAAACAGTAATTTGATTATTCATTTTAATTCGACTTTCCCAACCTTCTGTTAGTGTAGCCATATCCTAGGCAGAGTTTAGACATGGTAAAAATCGAAGGAAATACGCAACTATCCCTAAACATCTTGAAACTGACGTTATGTCAAAACAGTATTTTGATTACACGCCGCAGCTTTTTGCCGAGCAAAAAAACAGATGGCAATGGACTTGTTTTGGCTTCACGCCTGGAGAGGGAGTTCCACTGCCAGTATATTTCCAGTAAGATCTCTATGGACTTAACAATAACTACACATCGGTGGGTTATACTAGTGTTTGTGCCCTCGGCCTCGGTGTCTCGTGAAAGAGAGGTTGATAACAGTGTACTGCCTTTACAGATGCTGAACACACCTGTGATAAGTACACGATAAGAGTCAGTGTGTATATATTTCAAAGCTTTGCAAAACCGTTAAGTGGTGTTAGGAAATTTTAGCAGAATAATGAGTTACATCTCTATCTTCTTTTCGATTCTAGTGTTCGTCAAAATTAGTATCGAAGCTTTCACTAAAAGTGTGCACATACAGGCCATTTTATCTGATTGTGTCGATTCACTCTCCCTGCCAATTATCTCTACTGTATACTTCTGCTTTATGTTTACTCCTTGTCGATCTCTTCAACGGTCGTCTAACCACTATACCAACATTCACTTTTGACTTGAATAGCCAAGAGCCTTCCAGCATAGTGGATTACTAGCCAAATCTGTTCATTTCTGAACTCAGAATAGCCATCAATTTTTGTACGTACAGACATCATTATCAAGGAACAATTCGCCAATTGGGCGATCTTTAAATAAGATCTAATGATCATATTGTTGGTGACTTACGGGAAAGTAAGAGGATTTTGCAGCACAGCAACCCTTTCCCTTAAACAAGAAGATATGCAATCTGTCTATACAGAGTTCAGGCTAGTAGCTATGAGGACAGGGTGGGAGTGGGGGCGCCCTCCCCCTCAAATTAAATGCTGGACTTTTGCTCTCCATGGAGTTGATACCATTTAACGCAATCCCTGCTGGTATGCTGGGAAATGGTTATACAAAAAGAGACTTGGACCCCAGCTAATTGCTATTTGAAGGACGAAACAGTGTCCCGTTACAAAAATAAATTGCAAATATTGTGTCCATTTCCATATTTTATTTACTCCGTAGTCTCTCAATCAAATACCCCAGATGGGGTGTGGGTCCAATTTTGAAACTACCCTAAATAAACAGAAAAAACAACCAAACATTTACTCTGTGCCCATCTGGCATCACAACCCATCTACGAGGTTGATAGAGTTTGCACATCTAGATAGTAATATCAATAACATTAATCTTGGGCGACGTCTTTGCGACTTTTTGTACGATTTGGGCGAGGAGTCGCATGACCAATCCAGCAACACTGTGTAAAGAGTACATTTCCTTCCATTTGGATCATTATTACTTTGGCTGCAACGCAAATTCTTTTTCTCTCTTAATTGCTTCACGATTGGAGAATAATGGCTCATTTCCACACAACAAGGGGATACACAAAGTCATCAGAGAACGAAATGTGGCATGTTGAGTTGCTTTTCCTTCAGCTTTTGTCTTGAAGTTGAAAACCACAATTGTTTTGATTATGTAAAACGTAATCTTCTAATGAATTTTAAAAGCTTAGAGGAATCATGTACTAAAGAAGACATTGCAAAGGAATTCCTTTCGTCATTTTCTGTGCTTTGTATTCAACAGACCTTTTGCATCATCATACCCGAGCAACACATAATACTATTGAGGTACGTATCAATCAAGCGTAACAATACTCTATCCAAACAATGAAGAGTTTAGAAGAGAATTTTTCTATACGAGAGCCAGGTGGCCTCGGTTTGTGTTGATAGCTGAGAAGCTTTCAACCATCGCAAATACCTCTTTGGTACTGCGCATCTTCCTAACCCCATATGATGTGAAATCATTTTCACACTCACATATAAACACCTGGACCTCGAAATGACTAAGGAAAACAGTTGCCAGTAAAGTTTCTTGGTCATTTGGCTAGGATCATGAGTTGTATCTGTTCTCATTGATGACACATTGATGGCAGGTTCTCTCCATGGTGCGTAAGAGGCAGTCCTACTGGGCGGTTGAGCTTGTTTCATGGCTTGCTTCTATTCCCCGTAGCCTAAATTGAGGGGCGTCGCTCTTGGACGCCCCAGTTGTTCTTTATTTATTAGTTAGCCTGTTCGGTGGTTTTGCTGTTTATTTAGGGTAGTTTTAATGCCGGGCCCACTGCTTAACAGGGGTTATTTGATTGAGAGACTGCCAGTAAAGTTTCATCACTTGATGCAACAAAAATAATGAACCTCGCCTTTAGAAGCAGAAAGTATCTGCTAAGTTAATAACCATTTTTAAAAGAATACTTGAGCAATATCGTTCGGTTAACTTCTAGTAGAGCGGATTTCGAATAATCTACTCTTAGGTTTAAACACAGCCCTCCGACACAGAGTAGTAAAAGGTAGAGGTGTCTCTAAGACAGGCATCCTTTGATGTTTTACTACAAATATTTCCTGACCAAATAAACCTGGAACTGCATTAAACTCATTTTCATAACGAGGCTAAAAAAATTCGCTTTGTCGACACTTCCCTGTTTTGATGTATGAAGCTTCCAGAAGAAATCAAGAAGAAGAGCAAGAAAGGGAACACGAAAAGAAAACAAAAAACGGAAGAGGCAAATCACGAAAAGTAAAAGAACAAAAATGAAAAACAAGAAGAAAACGAACAAGAAAATATTAAAAGGATGCAAGAAAATGGATAGGAAAAAACACACCCAAAACAAGAGTTTGAATAAGAAATACGAACAAGGAAAAGGAGAAGAAAAACTGGCATAAAAGAGATATACTTTCTACGTTTCTTTACTTTAAATACAAAAGCGCTTCGATTTGACAACTCCTCGAAGCAATCCCTGGTGTACGAACGCATGTACTCACTCCTACCACTTACTGTAGCAATTCTTAATGATTATCCACAGAAGTGCTAACAATATGAAGACTACAGGGGGAAAAGGGCACATGTCACACTTTTTCGCTTTTGAGAAAATCGAAGTTTAAAGTTTGAAAGTCACAGTTTTGAGTGAGAATGTTGAAGAATAATGTAGGCACAACGTGTTTCTACTGTTATGTGACTTTTACCGCGTAATACTCCTACCTCTTGTCACTAAGTTAAGTTTATGCTGAGAGATATACACAAAGTTAACGTTCTCATGAAAATACTAAGTTTGTAGTCAGTTTTACTCTGCCAGTGAAACAAGGCACCATAGTATTTGGAGTAAAATATGTAAACAAAACTGACCAGCATTAGATCACATACAATCTAAAGTTAAAAAAGAAAAGAATATGTGGTTCCTAATTGCCGTGTACATAGAGACGTGTCTGACAGTTAATTGAACTGACATTGCTACCACTCTCATCAGATTATTCCCCCAAAAAGGTAGGGACAACTCTCAAATAAACTGGTTTAAAAACGTTTTCTATAAATAAAACCTGCAGTTTTATTCGCAAAACAAACTTCCCAGACCTATTTCTTAGCAATTTTATAACAGTTAGAGCTGAACTTGCCATTGAATCCGTTCATGTATAATTACGTGGTGTGAAAACAATGTTGAACACCTTCTTTTATGTTTTTACTTTTTCAACTGTCTCGAAAAACTCTAGTGCACAATTTGTAACTATCATAATCTCGAAATAACAGTGCATATATGTTTCTATAGAAAATAAGGGATTTGTACCACTTATTTAATCCAGAACCTGAATCGAAAAATGATAACTGTGTTGAGAATGAAGTATGATTTGGTATCCAATATGGTGCTAAACACGGCGACCCTTAATTTACATATTAAATGCAATTCAAGTCCTGAAATCAGGCAAAGAACCACAATTGTCACCAATGGCTTGCTCAGGCAAAGAAACGAACTAAACAAAAGCTAAATAGGGTGGTACTTGGCTACCTCTTACAGTCTTGTTGGTAAGTAAATAGTCTTAAAGCAAGAACATCAATCCTAATAAATTCAGGAACGCTACGCTATTGGAAATGAGCTTTCTCTACCGAGTGTTGATTGTGCTTAGTTTACAGTACAAAATATGCCAAAAAATTGTTGCAAGAATGAATTGCCGTATCTTTGTGACTAAATCACGCTTAAGGCCATTCAGCAGTACTATACCAAATTACAATTGTTGTCTCTCGATTGGCTGCCGTAAGCGGGTCAAACACTGTTTTCCCCTGAATAGCACGTTACTATATAGCGCACTCAAACAAATTTAGGACCAAGTTAGAATCTATAAGCAACCTAAGTAGGAAATAAGGTCATACCATATATGTTCTTAAATGGCGGATGTTTTATGACCAAAGAAAGAATGGTAGGCCCTCAATATTATTTCTTCTTTCCATTATATACGGGCCTAAACATATTTCATAGTTAAGGAGCTAAAATGGGGATAGAGATGGGG